>JAQMWT010000422.1:0-42562 GCA_029834535.1 Chrysophaeum taylorii
CGTGAGGGTACCTAACCGGATTCCTACGGTATTGATTATTTGGAAGCTCTCCCCGCCTTTATTTCGAAAAAACCACCTTCACCTAAGCGCACCCTCAGAGGAAAGGCTCACATTCTCTTGTGATTAATTGAGATCAGCCTCCCTGCCCAACATGAATTTACTAAAACAGCAAAAGTCAGAAGACTTTACACAGCCTGCTGGACGATTCTCTCTTTTCGACAGCATGCGTCTGTCATCAAGCTACTCCAGCCCTTGGTACTACTGGCTGGAGATGACGCCTCCGCATAAGTACTGTCATCAAGACCACATCACAGTGGCCAACCTTATCTATACTACCCTTGATTACTGTGTCGATGTTGTTGATAGGTTCCCGACCTACCTATGTGGCGACTACCAATCTAGAGAAAGGTGGATATGCATCGCACGCAGATATTCTACTGGACCAATTAAACTATCATCGTGGCCCATCCTCCATTCACGCCCCTTCCACAAGATCGTGGATGATCTACAAGCTATTCCCAAGCGCCTTTGGCTACCTAACCACATATCCAAAAACTGGATCCGGGTGTTCCCCGATCCTCCATATATACCCGTTCCTAAAACGTTTGCACCTTACTCTCGCACAGGTGCACCTTACTCTCGCACAGGTTCTGTTCAGCTTACTATGGCTGACCTTGAATCCCTCAATATGTTACTGCTTCGCCTTCACTCACAACAGGCTCACGAGCAACGTACTCACTCTGTTCAATCCGAGTGTACTTATCATCAGTTGTGCTTTAAACGCTCCTCTATGGAGCCATTACCCAATGCAACACATCCTATACACGTCAAGATTTTTACAATCCTCTATAACGTGTTTGCAAGCTTACATACTAACTCACCCACTCCTGTGTCCTATTACATAACCGTTTTCGAAACTAACCAACCGTCACACAGGTTATTACTTACAACCTCATCAACATCACACAACTCCTACTTCTTAACTGGTGGCCACCATTCCGACGGCGACCTCACAATAGATAATGCCACCACAAAAAACTCCACTCCCATCAACGCCTTTGGGAGCACGTATACGTTCACTGCTTCCGACATCCCCCGCGACCGGGACAGGTCCATATATTTGGAGCCGTTTATGGGTTACTTGTGGATAGTCCAAGCCCTTCCCCAAGTTGGCTCCGCTACCACCTATGGCACCGCCATACAAAACCTCGTGTCCAGATGCGCTCTCGTGATGCCTGCCTGCCTTACCTACAAGGCCACCGACAACTCTTTCGATTACAAGGATTCACTTTTTGCTCTGGAAGATCATCACCTATCTCATAGTCGCTATATAGGGTATCTTCGTGGAAGTGACCGCAAACTCGGCTCTAAAATCCACTCAATGCTTGCTCCATTGCCAACCGTCCGAGGGTATGCCAATATTATTTTACTCGACCCTCGCAACGGGAAATTACGCTACCCCACTCGACCGGAGTTGATTCGTGCTAACAACCACACCAAACAACAGGAATCTTTCCTCTTGTCTCTACGCCATGACCTTTGCTGTGACATGCTCAGCAATGCTCTGCCTGCCGGTACGTACAGCACTCTGTACAAGCACCTTTCGCTCATCGTCGCCGACATTAAATCCCTTATGTTGGACCCTACCTTCCAACATACTGCTGCCGTGACGAAGAAATCCTATGTATCCAATTTCATGACCGTTGACCAAGCCTCCACCACGTGCACCACAGATACCTTGTCTTTGGCACAATCTTTTATGATGTCTATTTCCAGCAACTGCTTGACCGAAATGTCGTTAAACTATATATCGTCGTCCTACGAAGATACTCTCGCTACTCGTGATAATGAGGACGCACCTCCAAGTGACCCTGCTGTGCACCAGGATGACGACGCACCGCCTTCCCCTGCCTTAGACACCGAACTCAAGTTCGATGTTCGGCGCAAACGGCACATTCCCGCTCATCCAATTCCTCGTAAGTCCCTCGCACACGGATCCACCGAATATCTCAATGCCAAAGAACGTGCTAATCGCTTTCACCGGTGCATCACTGCCCCGACAACGTCGCTGCCAAGGCCCCCAACGTACTTGCTCGCCCTGGATTCTCTGCTTCTGACATACCATATCGCGACTTATGCACCGACTGCATCGCACACAACAAGCGCCACCCGCACAAGCATTTCAATGCGACCAAGCCCTCTTTTGAGCAAACCCACAAAGCTGGTGAAGTCTGGGCGTGCGACGGCGGCTATGTGACCATCCCATCCGAATGGGGAGGCTTCACACATATCATCGTCTTCAAGGAACTCATTTCGAATTTTCTCTTGGTGTACTTTACACGCACCACCAACGCCACGGAGTTCACTCAAGCTCTGGATTTTGTGTATGACTTCTGTCGTACACAACTCAATGTGCACATGCGCACCCTCTACTCCGATGCATTCAAGCCTTACTTTAGCCAGCACATTACCTCCCCGTACCGCGTCGATAAGGGCATTCAACTCATTGCCTTCCCGCCGTACATGCACCACTTTAACTTTGAAGTTGAGTCTGCCATCGGTTTCATCGCCTCCGCCTCCTCAACTCGCCTTCGTTCTCTCCTTAATGCTCACTATCGTGGCGCCAAGATCGTGGAACCCGCTATCATGTTCCCATGGGCGGTGATACACACCGTTCAAAGCTATAACCTTCTCCCGAACGCCACGCTCGAGCGCATTCATCATGCTATTCTGAGTCCGCAACAGCTACTCTACAACCAACTCAGCACTCCCCAACACGATATGCTCAAGATTTTTGGCGCTGAATGTTACCTCCTATTGGAGCCCCATGAACACCACAAGTGGGAACCGTGCCGCCGCAAATATCTGTATCTCTGTTGCGCCAACGCACAAAACCCGCTCGTCTCCCCACGCGTCGACCATCTCGCTGACGTCGTCCTCAACCCTGAAAACGGACAAATTCGTGTTTCGTCCAAGCTGCAATTCCTCTACATGTTGCAGCATCCTACTCCTGATCCTGAACTAGCTCCTCCGCCACACGCTCCGTCCGCGCCTTTCTCGCTCACACCCCACACCACTATACAAGACCATGTCATTCAGAGGGGGACAAGGACTCCTCATCCTCAGAGGGGGCACTCCCCACCTCCTTCAGCTCCTCCTTCTTCGTCCCCTACTCCGGCCTCTTCTCCCTCTTCTGACGCTATCGCCGACGAATCTGGCTCTATGTCACCGCCGCCCTTGCTTCCTTCTTACAAAGACCTTTTTGCACAAGATGACCTCATTCTTGTTCCAGGTTCCAAACAGCCCAACACTCGCAAGGCCACTTCTATGAAAACTATCCGAGCCCGGTTACAAGCGTCTACTATTGGTGCTTACAAAGCCGCTGGTGGCAAGCTCGCCGATTTCCGCTGGGATCTTCGCCACCACTTTCTTACGTTCAAGTCTCCCGCCCTCTCCGCCCTTCATCTCCGTGGTGGTATCCTCTGGTCTGCTATCTGCTCAGAGGGGAACATGCGTTGTTAGCTCGTCTTCTTCTCCCGTTGCGCACTGACTTACTTGCCCGCTACCCGCACGTCGATGGTTACTTCGCCCACGCCAAGTGCGCATCCAGCATCCCAGCTGCAACCTTTTTAACTGCTGATGGTTCACCTACGTGCCCTATTCCTCAGCCCCTTTTATCTGCGTTCACTGAACACGCTGCTGCCTTCGGCACTTCTTCCTTACAATATGCACTTACGTACCTGGCGCCGACCAGCTTTATTGATCACAACTCATCCGAGTTTGGCGCTACTTCTGCATCTCTGGCTGACTTGGAGGAATACCTTCTGGTCTCTACAGAGTTTATCACCCAGGTCTTACGTACCGACCCTACTATCCATATCCAACTGGAATCTGCCCCTACTACTCCTACTGACGCTGTTTCCGCTTATCCCGAAGTTGCGCACACTGCCTCGACCGCAACGTCGCTAAACTATAATTCACCAGCCACTGTTGGTCCTGACGAATATAAGGTCCAAGAAGCGGACGTTTCCATTGACGAATATAAACTTAAGTGCCTCCACGGTTTGTCGCCTGAAAACAGGCACGCCTACCTCAAGGCCATCGCCAAGGAACTCCACGACATTATCCGCTTTGGCTGCTTCAAACTTTCCTTACCCGACGGTGTCTCTCGTCCTATTGACAGCAAGATGGTGCTGAAGATTAAAACAGACTCTGCAGGCAAATACGTTAAGCACAAGGCTCGCCTCGTACTACGTGGCTTCCTAGCATCTCTTGGCGCCGATTTCTTTGGTACCTTCAGCCCCATGGCCACTATGACCGCAATCCGGGTACTACTAGCTATTGCAGCATACAAGCAATTGCCTGTCTACCATGCAGACGTCCCGAACGCCTTCGTTCAGTCTGACATCGATGCCAATGTCTATGTTCAGTTACCAGACGGCATCAAGCTTATCGACCCCGATGACGCTAAGTACAAGGGCCGACGTCTACCGAAACTGCTGAAGTCACTTTATGGACTTCGGCAATCACCATCCCTTTGGAACAAAGAGATAGACGGCTTCTTCCGTAGCCTTGGTTACAAACGCCTGCATTCGGACTCTTGCCTATATGCTCGAGTATCCGCACATGCTAAGTTCGTCGTATGCAGTCTGTCTGTAGACGACATTGTTATTGTGTCCAATGACGACCCTCTTCGTACTGAATTACAGGATGCCCTCCACAAACGGTATGCTGTAGAGCACTTTGAACCTGTCCATACCCTCCTAGGCATGCGTGTGTGTCGCACATCTGGCGGCTCCATTTCTCTGGATGTGCAAACCAAGCTGGATGAACTCTTCGCTGATCACCCAGTCTTGCAGCAACTGACCCCGCTTAAATATCCTATGTCATCGTCCTTCAAGTATAAAGATGGCACTCCCAACACTGAAACAGAGTTGTACATCAATTCGCACTTTGCCACCCTCCTTGGCAAGCTGGTGTTCATGCAAGTTGCCTGCAGACCTGACTTCTCGCAAGCCTTGGGCAGATGTTCGCGTGGTATGCATGCACCCACATATGTTCACGTCCAAATGCTAGAGCATTTACTTCGCTACCTCAAGAAGCCGGAAAACCGCTCACTTCGCCTCTGGTTTCACCCTAAAGGTAATGCCATTGAAGCTCACCTTCGCACTGTCTCCGCTAGTCGAATTGATCTATCCACTGTGGTTGACTACCAACCACACGATGTATCTAGTGGACAGTTTGACCCCTTAGTTGCCATGGTTGACGCTGACAATGCCCCTTCCTTAGCACAGGAAGATAGGAAATCTACCATCGGATTTGTCTTCT
Source organism: Chrysophaeum taylorii (assembly GCA_029834535.1). Lineage (NCBI taxonomy): Eukaryota > Pelagophyceae > Pelagomonadales > Pelagomonadaceae > Chrysophaeum > Chrysophaeum taylorii. The sequence goes on from JAQMWT010000422.1 coordinate 5,329, forward strand.
ATCTTTTCAACTGCCTTATTGGTTGGAAAAGCAAACTTCAACCGATTGTCTCCTGCTCAACTCACGAAGCTGAGTTGAATGCCCTCAGTATTTGTGCTGATGAAGCTGTTTGGCTACGCAAGCTGCTGTTGGAACTCTCCTTTGTCGTCAACCCCACCTTCTACGTCAACAATGCTAATGGTGAGAACACCGCTGACCCTGTTGACTTCGATGACAATGACAACGCAATTGCTGAAGATATGCGCTTCATCAGAAGCCTACCTCTTTTGTCTGACAATGCTGCCGCTGTTCACACCTCTAATAACCCAGATGGGTCCTCTCGATCCAAGGCACTGTCGACCAGATGGTTTAAGATTCGTGAGTACATATCGCTTCAGAAAATACGAGTCCATCATGTTCCTGGCAAGCTAAACGTGGCGGATGGTTTTACAAAGCCACTTGCTGCTGAGTTCTCCACCTTTCGCTCTCTACTCGGTATGCATCATGCCTCTGACGACAATCCTTTACAGGATTGAAGATGCCTAACCCTAGTGACCGCAACGTCGTTAAACTAGCAAACTAGCCCTGCCCCTACCTTGTTTTGCCACATTTTTTTTGTACGTGTCGTGTGAGTGTCACTCATGTCTTTTTCTTGGCACGCCCGTGGCCGTGGCCGTGGCCGTGGCCGTGGCATCTCTCCAGTCGTTCGAAGGACAATTCCACGCTCGCTCTCCACGGCCGAGCCTTCTCCCAAGTTGGTCCAAAAGCGACAACCCATAACAACTGTCACTCCTACTACCTCCCAGGCTGCTACTGTCTCGCCGACACCAGCTGAACCTGTTTTTCTACAATCCCTAACACTCCAGGATGGCCTCAACATGGATTTTGCCCTGATTGAACGAGGATTCTCTCTTTTCGAGAGCCTCCGTACTCCTGCTACGCCCTTTCTCTCTTCTGTTATGCGAGCGGAAATCTCTACGGCACTCAACTCGATATATGAATATGCTGACTCTTTACTGTTTGTGGAACTTACGACGTTCATATCTATGCGCCTACCCATTACTACATTTTGGGAAGCTGCTTTGTCCCTTACCCTGATCGCCGACTGCGGTTGCGATGGAGGACGGTGCCTCATGAATCCTGAGCCTTGCGAGGGCATCCGCCCTCCCGGCGTAGGTTGGCACCTATTCGCCTCCCGGGCGGGCCGGTTGGCAGCCGGAACGTTCGCAGTGGGACGGGGTATGGCCGGGGGGCGAAGACGGAAGGTTATCGACGAGTTGGTTGTCAGTCACATCGCGGTCTCCTCGTCGCATGGCGACAAGCTTGATGGTCACTCTCCGCCGACCGACCTTTCGGCGCTCCTCGTCTACAGGCCCGTGATTCCGGACTGGCTCCTGTCGGTCCGGCCTGGCTCCCATGCTCGGGAGAGGTCTGAAGTTTGTTAGTTAGTTAGGGAAGCTGCTCCTGCTATTACTTCTATTGGCTGCTACAGAGGCCCCAAACGTGAACGTTTCATCCTGTCATCCTACTGTACGCAATGCCTCAATGATTTGGGGCAGCCTACATTTCTTGCTTCTACCACATATAATTCGAAGTCACAAGCACCTAGTGAACTCCCCACTGAAGTACTGAGTCACCTCAACACAGATGACCACAAGAAGAATGGTCATATTCCCATCTCAACTATCACCACTAACATTTGTTGTGGTTGTCACAACACCGATCAGGCGCCCATACAACCTAACGTATGTGCACGTAATGCTACTTCCTTCCAACCCTCCTGTAATGGGTGCTCAGCTGGTCATATACGCGCAACCATCATACGCACGTATCATTTGCCAAAGGAGCTACATACTCTCTTAACCAGCAATCTAACGCAACATTCGTCACTTGCTCATTTAGTCTTATCAGTAACCGATGCAGCCACAGACCCCACTACTCAAGTACCATTGGCACTGGATCTTCGGCTTATTACTCAGATGCACCTGGAGCATCTTAACTTTCTTGTAACGCTCGAGCGAACACAAGCTCGTAAAACTCAGGCTATGTTCAAGCCCACCAAATACCACCATGTGATTCATACTGTTATCCAATCGTGGGTACAACACCTTGACGACTATGTATCATCCTCAGACGATACAAAGCCGCCATCACTCTTGGATGTGATGTTCGGTCCCACCTATACTTCGGCCGAACGTCAAGACTTTCTGCACTTCCTAAACACGAAATACCCCCTACTTGCACAGCATGTGTTGACCGAAATGTCATTTAACTACTCACTTCCCTCATCAGAATCTACTCTGGAAATGTCTTCGCCATCGACACACCCTGCTCCTTCTGCATCGCCTGATGATGTCGATGCATTGCGTCAACAAGTCGAACAACTCCAGGAAACTCTTCGCCTATATATTCGCAAGGTCAACACACTTAGCGCTGAGAATCTATCTCTGCACACCGATCTACAGGCAGCCATTGCTTCAATTGCCTCCCTGGAAAACCGGCTCTTTCCTCCTACAGCCAATGCACACGTGTTGCTTGTAACACTGTTCAAGATCACAGAGCTACTGTCTCGCTTAACGCCAACAGCTCATGACCAATATGCCGCCAACCATTCCTCCACGGACGATCACCTCCATCGTCTGCGTGATAATTCGCTTTCGTGTATCCAAAGCATCCCCTTCGCATGTGAATCGGAAGACCCTTCTATCCTCTCGGATCCGTTCGCTGAGTCCAACTTTTTGAAAAACCAACTGGACACCCTACAACTTGACTCACTAGTGCCATCCCTACTGAATGCTTTACTTGCACTCACGTTTCGTATGGCACCACACCATTCTACTATTGGCGTTCACCGCCTGACAGCAGAAGCTGACGAAGACGATACCGATACTCTCGAACCAGTAACGTCCACCACCTCCGATAGTTTTAACACACTGTCTGTCGTACCTGTGTTTCGTAATGCTCTGTTCAAAAGCGTCAAGTCGACTCTCAGCTCCACCAAATCCAAGCCCTAGGACTCCCTGTTACACTCTTGATGCCTCTTATGTGACCTCTGCGACCATCAAGACTGTATTCTCATTCCTTTCCTTTTTTTTTCTTCTTCATCATCATCTTTCTCAAGAGATGCTCTACAGTCGCACCTTGCGCTTAAGACATCTCGAGGGGGTGCAGAGAAATCTGCTGCCTCTTACCCTTATCCGTCCGTTGAGAGCGTGATCTCTTCCTTACCCCTTCTTCTTCCTTTCTACACAGTCTAATAGTCCTCTGGTTTGTGCCTACGCTCATCATCATGGTCTAGCGCGTCCCGAGGTATGTAGCACTATACACCTAACCTTTCTCGTGTAGTTCTAGATGCCGCCTGTCGTGTTCTGAGGATATAGGGAACATAACCTTTCATTCCCCGAATTAACCTTCCAGACGTTCACGATGAGACGGGATGGTTTCCCAGGTGACTTACCACGGCTTGCTAAATGCTCTGCAACTTCTCAGAACTTCTCAAAACTTCTCAATACTTCTCTTATTTTCAACGGCCAAAATGTCAACCTATTAAGTAGATCCCTAAATCAAATTTTCTATCTCGAAGGGCCTTCTGAGCCGCTCCTTGTGAAGGAATCGGTCCTCCCGGCGTAGGTTGGCACCTGTTCGACTCCCTTGCGAGGGCACCGGTCCTCCCGGCGTATGTTGGCACCTGTTTGCCTCCCGAACGGGCCGGTTGGCAGCCGAAACGTTCGCAGCGGGACCTCGAGGGATGGCCGGGGGGGGGCAGAAGGAAGTTGACGACGAAGCTGACAGTGAGCGCGAATGTCCGCGGTCTCAAAAACGAGGCGAAGACAGTTCACGTACGGCCGGGGTCTCATCAGGGCACACCGAAAGTTTCACATACAAACGAAGATATGGTACTCCCTCGCTCACGACCGTGGCAACTGGCGACAGACCATCTACTTGCCCTCCGAACGCCCGGTGACTCTGATTGCACGCGCCTCGGCGCTAGGAGTAAATAGCCTATGCCCCATGCACTGGGCTGGCCTTTAGTTTATTAGTTAGTTGCGACAGCTGCCAAATACACGACGAGCGCGCGAGGAGCGAGAAGTGAAAGAACGCCCGCGAGAAGATCACGGAATGGCTCGTCAAAAAGTTCGAGAGTTGGCTGAACAGCGGTGAGCAGCTGCGGCCTCCGGTCAACAAGGTCGAGATCGGCTGGAAGAACCTCGACGCCTTCCTCGACCAGTTCGAATCAAAGTACGGCAGAGTCAAGTGGCACAAGCCCTCGGGCGCCGAAGCCTTCGGCGGGAGAACGGTTAACTGCGAGGGAGGCCGCCCGAAATGCCCAACGTAATGCCCTTGCGACCCTGCGCGAGGAGCTGCCACCGAAGTCGATCGAGACGGCAAAGAGGATGGACCTCGTGCAAAAGGCCAAGCTGAAGGATGAACTACGAGTCCCTAGGACGGACGGCAAGCCCGGCACGCGCCAGATGAAAGTCGCCGAGCTCCGCAAGGCTTTCCTTGAGACACTCCACCCCTCGGCAAAAGCCGCCGCGCACGCGCTGTTCGCTCCCGCGCCCGCGCCCGCCGCACCGTTCCCGCCCACCGCCGCGTCTTCTGCCGCTCCCGACGTCGAGATGGCCACGTCTTAAGCGCAACACCTCTGCGGGCGCTTGACAGCCCGAGGGTACCTGGAGGCCTTGGTTACGAATCGTCCTTACTACTAATCGACAGATCCTTACTACTAATCGGCAGATGTTTGTCTGTCTGTCTGTCTGTCTGTCTGTCTGTCTGTCTGTCTGTCTGTCTGTCTGTCTGTCTGTCTGTCTGTTTGTCTTTAAATGTCGACAAGTGCAGGCCAGTAAGTTCACCTAGTCCCAATCTCTAACCCCAGTAAGTTCGGCGTAAACCCACTCGTGCTCACACCCACTCCTTCGAGCTCGTCGCTGTCGCCTCCGCCAATCTAAGCTGCTTCGATCCGCACACGCCGCTAACCTTTGAGTTTACTCTAAAACCCCCAGTAAGCTCACCTGGTCCCAGTAAGTTCACCTGGTTACTATATTCACCTAGTCTCAATCTCAAACCCCAGTAAATTCACCTGGTCCCAGTAAGCTCACCTATAGTGCGCGTGTAGACGCCGGGAGGGGGCTTATCGGTATTGCGCAGCACGTGTGGGGTAGGGTGGAGTCGTCGACCCAGATGAGTATATCCTAGGGGTTGCCGATCGACAGGGAGCCACGTAGAGCTGGACGTGGCAGAAGACGGGCTTGGGCAAGAGGACGCCGACCTCCCGGGGCGTCTGGCCCTGGCTCTTGTTGATCGTTTGGCGTCGGCGGGCCTTAAGGGATACAGGTTGGAGAAGCCTCGGTGACACGACACGATCGATCATGTATCTGGTACCGTTGCAGTGGCCGTGCGACGGGTCGAGGTTGCGAAGACCTTAAGCTCGCGCTCAAAGTCAGCATGCCGTTGGTTGTCAGGGAGTCGAAAACTCGACTGTAAAGAGCGAGGCGTCGTCTTCCGACCCAACCTAGTCGGCCTAAAAGAACTCCGACACCTCGTCTCCGGGAAAAAAAGGCCGCGGTCATGCGCGCGTTGTCAGCATCGACAACATCGTTTCGACGGGGCGTGAGAATGGCGCGCTGAAAGAGCCGCCACGGGTCGTGGAAATAGTCTGCGAGGTCGCCGTAGACGGCTTCGAGGATCAATGCCTGGCTCGCGGGCCTACCTGATCCTTACCCTGAATCGGGGGACAAACAAACTCGCCGCATCTACCGTGAGTGGGGGATCGCCAACGCATTAGGCCGGGCTCGCTGTGCCCTCACCGCCCTCACCCATGTCGCCGCCTCGGGGAACCCCACCCAGGCCGCCCGATCCCAGCAGGACGTCACCCTTCGTCGCACATACGTCCGGCGGCAGCATGCGTACGACCTACGGGCGGGGCCCGTCCTCTCTTCGCCTGCCCCACGACTCGGCGATGACCCCGACTAGGTCCCGCGTACTTATCTCCGCCCGTCAGGCACATCCCTCCTACCCCACAAACCCACCCACTTCATTCATGCTCCCCCCACACACACCCCTCTTAGCAGTCGACATTTAAAGACAAACAAACAAACCCCACAAACCCACCCACATTCTTCATGCCCCCCACACACACCCCCCTCTTAGCAGTCCTTACTACTAATCGACAGATGTTTGTCTGTTTGTCTGTTTGTCTGTTTGTCTTTAGATGTCGACTGCTAAGAGGGGGGTGTGTGTGGGGAGCATGAAGGATGTAGGTGTCCCCCGATTCAGGGTAAGGATCAGGTAGGCCCGCGAGCCAGGCATTGATCCTCGAAGCCGTCTACGGCGACCTCGCAGACTATTTCCACGACCCGCGGCGGCTCTTTCAGCGCGCCATTCTCACGCCCCGTCGAAACGATGTTGTCGATGCTGACAACGCGCGCATGACCGCGGCCTTTTTTTCCGGAGACGAGGCGTCGAAGTTCTTTTCGGCCGACTAGGTTGGGTCGGAAGACGACGCCTCGCTCTTTACAGTCGAGTTTTCGACTCCCTGACAACCAACGGCATGCTGACTTTGATCGCGAGCTTAAAGTCTTCGCAACCTCGACCGGTCGCACGGCCACTGCAACGGTACCAGATACATGATCGATCGTGTCGTGTCACCGAGGCTCCTCCAACCTGTATCCCTTAAGGCCCGCCGACGCCAAACGATCAACAAGAGCCAGGGCCAGACGCCCCGCGAGGTCGGCGTCCTCTTGCCCAAGCCCGTCTTCTGTCACGTCCAGCTCTACGTGGCTCTCTGTCGATCGGCAACCCCGAGGATATACTCTTCTGAGTCGACGACTCCACCCTACCCCACACGTGCTACGCAACACCTATAAGCCCCCTCCCGGAGTCTACACGCGCACTGTAATTGAGCTTACTGGGACCAGGTGAACTTACTGGGGTTTGAGATTGAGACTAGGTGAATATAGTAACCAGGTGAACTTACTGGGACCAGGTGAGCTTACTGGGGGTTTTAGAGTAAACTCAAAGGTTAGCGGGGTGTGCGGATCAAAGCAGCTTAGATTGGCGGAGGCGAGAGCGACGAGCTCGAAGGAGTGGGTGTGAGCACGAGTGGGTTTACGCCGAACTTACTGGGGTTAGAGATTTGGACTAGGTGAACTTACTGACCAGGTGAACATACTGGGACCAGGTGAACTTACTGGGGTTAGAGACTGGGACTAGGTGAACTTACTGGCCTGCACTTGTCGACATTTAAAGACAAACAAACAAACAAACAAACAGACAAACAGACAAACAGACAAACAGACAAACAGACAAACATCTGTCGATTAGTAGTATGGACTGCTAAGAGGGGGGTGTGTGTGGGGGGCATGAAGGATGTGGGTGGGTTTGTGGGGTAGGCGGGATGTGCCTGACGGGCGGAGATAAGTACGCGGGACCTAGTCCCCTGATTCAGGGTAAGGATAAATCAGGTAGGCGCGCGAGCCAGACATTGAGCCTCCAAGCCGTCTACGGCGACCTCGCAGACTGTTTCCACGACCCGCGGCGGCTCTTTCGGCGCGCCATTCTCACGCCCCGTCGAAACGATGTTGTCGATGCTGACAACGCGCGCATGGCCGCGGCCTTTTTTTCACGGAGACGAGGCGTCGAAGTTCTTTTCGGCCGACTAGGTTGGGTCGGAAGACGACGCCTCGCTCTTTACAGCCGAGTTTTCGACTCCCTGACAACCAACGGCATGCTGACTTTGAGCGCGAGCTTAAAGTCGTCGCAACCTCGACCCGTCGCACGGCTACTGCAACGGTACCAGATACATGATCGATCGTGACGTTGTCACCGAGGCTCCTCCAACCTGTATCCCTTAAGCCCCGCCGACGCCAAACGATCAACAAGAGCCAGGGCCAGACGCCCCGCGAGGTCGGCGTCCTCTTGCCCAAGCCCGTCTTCTGCCACGTCCACCTCTACGTGGCTCCCTGTCGATCGGCAACCCCGAGGATATACTCATCTGGGTCGACGACTCCACCCTACCCCACACGTGCTGCGCAATACCGATCAGCCCCCTCCCGGCGTCTACACGCGCACTGTAGGTGAACTATAACTGGGACCAGGTGAGCTTATTTGGACCAGGTGAACTTACTGGAGTAAGAGATTGGGACTAGGTGAACTTACTGGGGCCAGGTGAACTTACTGGGGGTTTTAGCGTAAACTAAAAGGTTAGCGGCGTGTGCGGATCAAAGCAGCTTAGATTGGCGGAGGTGAGAGCGACGAGCTCGAAGGAGTGGGTGTGAGCACGAGTGGGTTTACGCCGAACTTACTGGGGTTAGAGATTTGGACTAGGTGAACTTACTGGCCTGCACTCGTCAGTCCTTTCTTCCCTCTTTTTTTGAAATTTTGAGTGTGCATATCTGTGTCCGTCTAGATGTATGTGTTTTGTACTATTGTAGTATGTAGCTTCCGTTGGTTCCGTTGAAGAGAGAGAGAGAGAGATTATCTACATTGTAAGAAGAACGTGTGCGATTACGCAAGCACTTCAACAAAAATGGCTCGCACAATCCGCCGCAACCTTCACAGGGCGATGCGCGCCGTGCGGCGTCCTACGGTGGCAAGGCCGCTGCCGAGGATCCCTGTGAGACGGCGCATGACGGTGGCTGAACGGCGCAGGTGGTGCTTGTGGCCTTGGTGAACTCCGCGCACAAGTCCCCCCACATCTCGTCCTCTCCTTCCTCGCGTTGAACGGGTCGAAGGCCACCCAGTTGCGGACGAAGGTCTCCTTGATCTTCGGGTCCGCCAGGTGGTTGCCGCTGAACGACACCTTGGACGCGACGGACATCTCAAACCGTATCGCGACGCCCGCCGTAGCTAACCCCGCTTTTGTTGAAGTTATCGAAAACGTAGACATTGAAAGCAAATTTTCTGTGCTGACCTTTTCAATAAAATTGTAGAGCCGTTATATAGCCGTTTTAGAGTCGTTGAATGACAGTTCGTTTTTGTTTTTCAGTGCTGCGGAACCTCACTATTGATGTTGGTAGATTCCTTTTCCGGCACCTTCGGATTCTGTGCCCGGCACCATCTGCCTGTACCGGGACAATCCTTTACTCACCCCTTGCCATGTTTTACCAACATGGTAAGCAGCTGTTCGTTCGGCACCTGACTCGTGCTGAGTGTTAGCGAGGTCTACGGGTGTCACTTTGTGTTTACGCCCTTCACGAACGTGGTGTACGTGACCACGAGCGCATCGGTTCGGTGATTTTACTCGCCTGCGTCGGCGAACGGATCGTCGGACAGTTGAAGAATACTTGAAGAATGAAGTTTGTCATTGAGTTTGACACCGCCGCCGCTACGACATCACTTTACTTCGGATGCCCTGACCTCTTCTTCTACTACACCCCGTCGTTCATGAGCTTCTTTCGGTGTTTGCCGCTTTTGAGAAAATCATGATACTCGGCGTCAGCTTGTTTACCGCCGATTGACGCAAGAACATCTACAGCATCATCTTGAGTGATTGGGATCCGATGCAGTTGCATAGAAGTACCTCGTGTGCATTGTCAGCTATGCGTTGATCCACTCCTCGTCGTGCTTCTCGAATTTAATGAAAGCAAGGACGTTCATTTTCGCGTGGCGGACGCAGTCGTGTACGTGGCAGCCGCGCGCCCCAGCGCCACAACGATACCCAAAACAAACTCTCGAATCCCCCGACTCACCATGATCACCAGCCACACCAGCAAAACCCGAATCCCCAGAATCCGCCATCCTATCGTCCAACGTCAAGTACACCGCCGACAGGTATACCAGTGCATGTCCCTTCATCTGCAGATCCTACTGTCTCTCGTGAACAGCAGCAACCACAATCCTTTATGTTGGTTCCTTCTCGCGAACAATTTCGTGAACAGCAGCAACATCAATCCTTTATGTTGGTCCCTTCTCGCGAACAATTTCGTGAACAGCAGCAACATCAATCCTTTATGTTGGTTCCTTCTCGCGGACCATCGCATTGGGGCAATACTTCCAACCTTGCTGGCACCGATCCGTCCTTTATTCAACGGTTGCAATTTCAACGAACCCAAATTCATTCTCAACGGGTCTTTGAATCTGAACATCCTACATTTGAGCAGTTGATTCAACTTCGCCGCCAACCCTAGCTGATTCGTGCTTCAAACTTACCCCTGTAATGGCACTGAAACCCTAGGTTTGATTCCTGCTTAGCGCTCACTGGTATGTGCTACGGCTACTTCGTTAAATGATTCACGAGTCGGATTGGACTCAATACATTTACGAGTCGGCATGGACTCGTTGATACTGAGTCGGAATGGACTCATTGATACTGAGCCGGAATGGATTCATTGATACTGAGTCGGAATGGACCCATTGATACTGAGACGGATTGGACTCATTGATTATACTGATTAGGCGCTATATTGATTTTATTGAGAGCTTTGTTTCTACCTTTATTTTACTCTACTTTACTTTATTCAGGTCACGAACGCAGTGCCCAGTCGCGCTATTCTCTGCTCTTGACGAATGTTGACTCCTGTTTCTGCTGCTCCCTGCGCCTTTCAAGCCAGCGTTTCAACTCCTGCGCTGCTCTCTGCCCCTTTCAAGAATTTACGGGATTGGTAGATTCCTGTTCCGGTACCTTCGGACTCTGTGTGCGGTACCATCTGCTTGTACCGGAACACTAACTAACTAACTAACTAACTAACTAATTAACCAACTAACTTCAGACCTCTCCCGAGCATGGGAGCCAGGCCGGACCGACAGGAGCCAGTCCGGAATCACGGGCCTGTAGACGAGGGGCGCCGAAAGGTGGGTCGGCGGAGAGTGATCATCAAGCTTGTCGCCATGCGACGAGGAGACCGCGATGTGACTGACAACCAACTCGTCGATAACCTTCCGTCTGCGCCCCCCGGCCATACCCCGTCCCACTGCGAACGTTCCGGCTGCCAACCGGCCCGCCCGGCCGGAACAAGCCATTACTTACCCCATGTTCTATCAACAATTGAAAGCAAATTTTCTGTGCTTACCACAAGGGGCAGCAAAAAAAAGCAATCCCCAACACCACGTAGGTAGGTAAGTGCCCCCGCTAGGGCCGGATTCAAGTTTTTATATTCAAATAGTTTTATAAGTTCACCTAGTCCCAATCTCTACACCCCTTACACCCCCCCACCCCACTCTCATGTCACCTCGACGCTCTCACCCCCGCCAATCTAAGCTGCTTTGATCAGCGCACGTTCGCTAGCCTTTGAGTTTGCTCCTATAACCCCAGTAAGTTCACCTGCTCCCGTCAAGTTCACCTGGTCAGTATGTTCACCTTGTCCCAATCTCTAACCCCAGTAAGTTCGGCGCAAACCCACACCCACTCACCCCACTCTCCTTTGAGCTCGTCGCTCTCACCCCCGCCAATCTGAGCTGCTTTGATCCGCACACGCCGCTAACATTTATATATGGGGTCGTCACAATTAGAGCAACGACATTGACTTAAATGGGGTCATTTTAGCTTAATTTGATTCATATTGGCTTAATTCCGAAACTTAGTTAGATGTGACTTAAGTATAGCAACTTTTTGTCTTAGATAGAGCAATAATGACTTAGTTACATCGATTTTTGTGCTTAGTTAGAACCATTTAGTTGGTGCATGATACTAACCCTTAAGTTGATTCTAACTTAGTTTTGTGATGCATCAAATTAAGCTAAATAGGTCACACTTAAGTCGTTGTTGTCAGCGCGGGGTAGTTGGCTCCCTTGCCCTGGTGGCTATCTGCATGGTTGCTGTGGTGGACGCACGCCTTGCGCAGGCATCTGTCCCCTCGGCGTAGGTTGTCACCTGTTCGCCTCCCGGGCGAAGGTGCACCTACGCCTTGAGCTGGCATCGGTCCCCCCGGCGTAGGTTGGTACCTGTTCGCCTCTCGGGAGATGGTGAACCTACACCTTGCGCAGGTACCAGTCCACCCGGCGTAGGTTGGAACCCGCTCGTCTATCGGGTGATAGTGGACGTACACCTTGCGCAGGTACCAGTCCTTCCGGCGCACATTGGCACCTGTTCGCCTCCTGAGCGGGCCGGTTGGAAGCCGGAACGTTTGCAATGGGACGGGTTATGGCCGGGGGACGCCTAAGGAAAAGTTATCGACGCGATGGTTGTCAGCCAAATCGTGGTCCCCGTGTCGCATGGCGACAGGCGCCAACTCTCCCCCGAAGCTCCTTTCAGCGCCTCTCGTCTGAAAAAAATCCCTGGCGATTCTGATCCCGCGCGCTTCGGCGTTGGGATTATTCTACGCCTCATGCACAGAGCTAGCCTATCGTTAAATCTATTCTATGCCGCATGCACTGCGCTGGCCTCTCGTTAAATCGTTTGTCGGGGGTCCACAAGGCGACCAGGGAAAGCGGGCGCGAGAACCTAGGGTCTAGGCGTCGACGGCCGGCATAGGCGGCAGGGGCAGCCGCCAGTAATGGCCATAGAGGTCGTTGACATTACGACGCGCCGGTACGCGGCGAGCTCGTCGTAGTCGGGAGCGCGACGACCTGCCATTGGATGGTTTCACTGGGACGGATGTGGTTTAACTCTGCCCAGCTGCCTACCCGCCAGCGAAGCTCCATGCCGTAGCGGGATTCACCGTGATGTTGTTGTCTGGGTCGCCCGCCGTTCTTGGTCGCTAACGGGCCGTCGGCGGGCAGAAGTCGGTGGATGGAGTCGGACGGGCAGCCCCAGTGCAAGTCCCAGTAATTCAAAGGAAGAGCGTCCTTGCGAGGGGCTTGGGGGTCTAGTTCTCGAAGTAGCAGGTCTACAGGAGGAGGCTCGGCGTAGTCGAGCAATTTGCATCGGGCTTTTCGCGGCGAAGGCTGCGGCGAGAAGTCGAAGGGGCCACCGCCGGCGGCTGTGGCATGAGCACGGATTTGCCGAAGGGGTAGTGGACCTGCAGAAGTCAGTTAGTGAGCATCGGCTGACGGTCAATCGTCATCCTGGGCTTACCTTGTCTACCGGCGCTTCCTAGAAGGACTGGCAGACGGTTTGGCAGACGGCTTGGCAGACAGCCAAGTTGCACGCGATTTCTCGGCGGCGGCGCGAAGCGAGCGTGTGCGTCCGGCGGCCTAGTGAGCTGCGAGGTTGTGGAGAATTCGATGACAGTCCACTCACGGATCCAATAGCCGTCGGCTGGTCCTGCAAAAGGGTTTTACCCAAACGACATATTGCCGGAGACGCACATTGGCTGGTAGGTAGTAGCCCATGGCAATCTCGCTGGTGATGCAACGGTCGCCTCCCCATTCGTGGGAGTCGGCAGTGGAGCCGTCGTCATACTCGACGACGACGTACGTATTTGACTGGCGGTGCTCGACCTTCGCAGTACCTGCGACATAGTCGCTTCGGGACTTGTGCTCCATGAAGCTCTTATCGGTGGCCACGACTCGGACGGAATCGCGCTGCTCGTTGATGAGTTCGTCGATCAAATTCTGCAGTTTGGCTTGGGCTGAGTGCCTGGCAGAAGTGGTCGTGGGAAACCAAGAAGAAGCAGCGCTGGCTTCTTGAGACACCGCAGGACCCTGCGCGTCTCCAACAACGTGGGGCATCGAAGCGGGCTGGTCACCATATTTGCGGAGTTGTCCAGTGTCCGGCTTCTTCCGAAAGCGCAAGCTGGACCAGGGAGGGTCTGCAGCCGGACGCTTGCCTGCGCGCGCGCGTGCCTTGTTGTTTGAAGCGCCATCGTCGATCACGTCGGCATCGCCGATATTCAGAGTCGGGATCACACGGACGGAGTTGGCGGCGAGCTCGGCCTCCATGTCCTCCTGGACGGAGTTGGCGCTGAGCTCGGCCTCCATGTTCTCCTTCTCATGATCCAGTTGATCCTGCGCTAGCGCCGCTGCTGCTTCCTCATCCTCATCCGCTTTCTCTACCTCGTCCTCCTCGTCTTCCACGCCTGTGGAAACAGTAAGAGATGTTCCAGACTGAGCTCTGCACCTGAGCCTTTCTGCTGCGGCGGGACACCAGCAAGTCCGCTGATTATGCCCTTCCTTGCCTTCTGCGTTTTGCGCTGCAACTTTTTAGAGTCCTGGCCTCGTCCACGCTTGGTCTTGACAATCTGCGCTCGAGTAGGGTCCTCGAAACGCTGATGCTTCTTAGGCCGCCCTGATTGCTTCGGCTTGATACAGGGTGGCAAGACAGAGTCCTGCAAGTCGCCACTTTGGAGTCGCCCCTGATATGCGGCTTCGACGTCATCTTTGTCCAGAATTCGAAGTGGCTCCAGGCCTTCGTACTGCAAACTATGGTAGTTGTTGGTGCACCACCTCGGATAGAGGCTGGCGGGATCCTCAGCTCGCGATTCCTGGGCGATGATCATGCACCCACATGGCAGTCCCGTAGTTGAGCAGCGGCCGCAAGCGCGGCTGAAATTCACAGATGCCTGGCATCCATAGTCAGCTTCGCTAATGAAGTCTCGGGGGCCAATGATGACCGAGTAAATCTTCTCGCGAGCATTGTCGGCCAAGGGCCATTTAATAGCAAAATGACCTTCGTCTTCGCTGACCATACGCACAGTGGCACGCGACGCGGCTGCGCGCTGTGTCACCAGATCCTCGTAGGCTGCCGTCCTGCGAAGTTCCACGCGGAGGTGTCACGTGGCTAAGTCCAGTCACAACAAAAGTGTTTGTTCGATCAAAATAAGCTCAGATAGATGTCCTGGCTGCGACTTTTTTGATTCAAATGTAACTTTGTTTGATTCATATGCAATTTTGTTTGATACAAAACAAATTACTTTGATACAATAAGACTTAGTTTGATACAGTTACACTTCATAGCACTTACGTCAGACGCATCGAGCTTTTCTTCGCCTCGGCCGCGGCAACGAGAGGTTGGTTGAATCGCTGGCTTGTTTCCTTGATGGCGACGAACAGCGAGCTCGGCATGTTGGTCAGCCGGGCATTTATGTTCATGTTGTTGTGCGACTCGGCCATGTTTGTCGTCGTCTTGCCCATGAGGTTCTTTCCCGCGTTTAGAGCGCTGAAGGTGATATTGGCTCGGTGCTTCGAGGCGGTGTCGTTGGCGGTTTTCAGGCGGTGTGCGAGCTGTAGAAGCGGAGTGAGCAGCACTTTGATTGACACTTACCCATTCCTTTGCCAGTCTTGACATCTGGTCACGAGCCCGATCCTTTTCGTGGATTGTCGTTGCCGTCGCCCACTCGCGGTAGTTCTCGCCGTCACCCGGCTTGCCTGACTTGGAGCAGTTCTTTCCGCCGTGGTTTCCTGCACAAGAGCACTGTCAGATGGTGTCGCCTTTCGGTCTAGGGCATACTGCAGCCAAGAAGCTCTGCTGCCGGCATGACCTACGGCGCGCGCGAAGCTGAGGATGCTGAAGGTTGTATTCCATCGTACCTTTACATGCGCAGTGATGCCGCCCTTTGCAGCATCGGCGACGGAGATGTGGCGACGGCTCTTGAGCTCGGGCATGACGCTTGCGCAGAACTTGTTGAACATAGTCGCCGTCGTGGCATTTTCAGTGTCGTTGAACAGTGCCATTCCAAGCGTGACGATACGACCATTGGCGTCGGCGGTGACCCGGGAAAAGAGCGTGTCGTCTACCAGGGTGTGCGCCGCGTCGACTTCCGTCCGCAGGCTCCAAAGGCCTGCTTTGGTGAATCGATCCGCGTGCGGCACAGTTATTAGCCAGCCTGACACAAACTTGACATCTTCGAACTCGGGGTCAATGAGCTGCTCGGGAAAGTCCACTTGCTTTTCGTCGAAGTTCGAACCCTGGGTTTCCGCCTTCGCGAAGTCCTTCTTGCACCGATTAATGAAGCGGGCCTTGAGTTCCTGCTGAGTCGAGAGGAGGATCTTGACGCGGAAACCTTGATTCTCGGCGAGATCCTTGCAGACGAAGATCCGATCCTGCGCAAACACCGCGTATACATGCATGAATGGTACAGCATGGCGATGTTTTCAACATAATATTCGATAGGTCGAAATTGACGTAGTTTGACGGCTGAAACCGGCTAAACATGGCTGAAAAGAATGAACATTGGATTGTTGCGGCTCAGTACTCCGCATCCCCGACCCAGTTCTTGTACACTAATTCTTCGATGTTCTGAGCGAGCTTCGGACATACTTCGCAGTACAAATGTGGCTTGAGAATCGCGGCGAGCACCTTGTTCGTGACGTCGATCTCGGTCTTTTTCTCGTGGTTGCCGCCTTGCTGGCCGTCGATGGATGCTAGGATGCTAGGACGGCGTCCTTGAGAATATTTTCAAGGTGCCTGGCCGAATAGTTGGACTTGGCCTGGGTGGCCATTGGCTTGAAATCCCCATAAATGCAGGTGTGAGGTACGGCGGCCGTGCACGTACCGGCAGGGCCGTCACACCCGCGTGGCAACTGGAAGACGCGTAAGAACTCGCAGCCTTTGGCCTTGCAGACAATGTCCATCCGCCGCATTGTGGACCTGGAATTCCCGAGAAGGTGGCCGTCTTTCTCGGCTTCCTCCAGGACGTGTAACCGAAAGTCCCACTTTGATTTGAAGCCATTCCCCGCGGTCACCTCGTGGTCGATCTCCCTCAGATGAGCCAATTTCCGCTGCTCGCGGCCTTCGTAAGTTTCGGTGCAGTCGCGAGACTTGCCTGTCCTTCTAACGGGCCTTTTCCTTCGGTCTTCATCCACAGCCTTCTCGAATGCTAACTGAATGTCATCTTCGTCGCTGTCCCCGAACGCCATAGTACACCCGAGGGACTCCCGCCGTGCCTCCATGGAGCTCACACACCTCCCTGACCTGTCAGCCTCGCGAACAGGCTACCGTTGTCGTGCACAATCCAGGGTTAATGCGCGGTGCCGCTCATCGTCGCGTCCGAAGACTATGCGAAGAACACGACATTCTCGTCGTATCCCGCATGAATCGCGAGTCCATCGAACAAGCCCGCGCGCAGTACGGACATCTCCTGCGAGGGCGCCTCGAGAAAACGTCGGAGAACCCCTCGGAACCGAACGGAGAGCCACCCGAAGACCTATAACAAGTGCGCGTGGGCGGCCTAGCGATTTTAGTACACAACTTCTGTGACCGCGCCATGCAGCTTTCGGGGCGGCACGGTTTCACCATGCCGTGCGGATGTGACGGGTGGCACGGCACGGAAACTGGCGTGCGGGTTATTTTGGTGCACGTCCCAACGCTCCAGCTTAGTTTGAACCACTTGGGCTTAGTTTGATGTCATTTGAATCAAACTAAGCCATCGACGTTGCCCCAACTAAGTCATGATGAAGCTCTAATTAAACCACAGAATAGTTGGATCTAACTAATCCGCCCTTGCCCTAATTGCGATTTCCCCTTTATCTAAAAGATAGAAAATCAGAATTAGGGTTAGTACCCCATATTATAGGGTTATTTTCATTAACTTTACCGCCTTTTGATATTTTTCATATTCTAGGGTTAGTTTCCTTAACTTTACCACCTTTCGATTTAAGAAAAGGCCGTGTTATTCACACCGGCTGTTCTCGTTGTAGAGACAAAAACGAGAACAGACTGCCACTGCTCTCGACTCTGCTGAAGGGTAACACAGTTCAAATTACTGTTCTCTCGGTATTGGGCACCAGTCCCGGTATCAGCAGAGTATCAGGATTTCCAGAAGAGTATCGCTCCCTGACGTTCCTGAACCAAGGCATAATGCCAACCAACCAAGAACTCCAAAAAGAGTTGGCCACTCAGAAGACCGAATATGCTCAAGCCATGAAAGACCAAGAAGCTCGCATAGAGGCAAAGCATCAAAGGGAGATGCTAGCGCAAAAACAAGACAACGATGCTCGCTTCCAAGCTCTCCAAGCACAACTCAACGCCATACTGCCACCACCTACCGTCGCTGCTGCGGCTCCGCCTCCCACTCCGGCTCAACAAGATCCCAAGACTAAGGTTAACACCTTTAGTGACCCACCTAGCGCCGTCCGCAGGTCAATGGACAACGCGCAAGTCACACCCCAAATGCTTTCGTTTCGCGTCATGCAGTTGTTCGTCAAACATCTGATGCCTGAAACAGGCATAACTCAATACTTTCTACAGGGCTTCTACACGTGGGACTCCGTCCAGCGCGGATCTGATCTTGCTGACGCTCTCCTAAGCCACTGTACCGACGAATACGACAAGGACCCCGACCACAACGCTACATCAGGGAACACACTCGATTTCCAAGGCCGTTACGTCTACCACAAGGGTGTCTACTGCAAGTTCGGCAAGCACTTCCTGGAGAACGTCTACGAGCCCAAGCTCCAAGAACTTAAAGACAAAGACAAGGACCTGACCGATACGGCACAAGGAAAGATGTCCGATCACCCAACCTCACCTCCAAGGAAAAGAAGCCGACTTCATCGTGTACCTCCGCGAGACCGTGCACCCCCTGCACCCCCTTTCGCCGTTTCCTGCATGCCGGTAGCGATTCCGTCAAGCGCCCAGCGTACGACGAAATTGACGCACTCGGATCTTCCCATCCGATAGGACTCGAATTTGTGCTCCAAGTTCGCCTAGCACTTGACAAGCACACGGGCCAGAACAACATCCACCATGCGCATTGTGTATATAGGGCCTTTCTGGACACGCCGTTCAACCCGGAGATACATGAGCCTGCTCACTGCATTGACCACATGCGTCATGTACAGCAGCAACTGCGCCAGATCACTAGCGACTCCTCTCTCCAACTCTCCGATGATAAGATCCTCAAAGAAATACACCAAATCCTCCGGTTCAAGTACCCCCCAAGTTTACTCGACTCCCGCGACCCATCGCACGTCAAGGGCTTCACGCGTCTTGCCAATTGCCTGCGCACCCAAAACGACTCCTTGCTACTCGACGAAGACAAGGAAGCGATAAACCATCTTCCCAAGGTCATCGCCCGGATTACCGTCATCTCCACCTTCGAGCGCAACTTTTGGGCTCACCTCAAGCCTCACCCAACTCCAAATTTCAAGCCGTTGCGATTCGTCACTGACTTTGGTCGTCTGCCGACTAAGGACAAAGACATCCTCCGTTTTCGCTCACGCCGTCATGGTCTCCACCTCACCGAAGACGATGATGACACCTCTCCCTCTGAAGATGACACCCCTCCGGATCCCAATGAAGACACCGACCCCGTCGCTGTTTTTCTCACGGAGGCCAACCTTGATCAAGATGAAGACAATGACCTCATCCACCAACTCCACGCCTACCGCAAAAAGCTAATTTCGCGGCACCCCAAGAAACCCCCCCCTAACAAAAAAAGCCTCCCAATTCTCGCTCCCCGTCTTACTACGACATCAATGACAGTCCTAAGCCCAAGGCCACCCCTGTCACCCCAACGAAGAACAAGCAACATCCCCGTGCTACTCCTGTCACCCCTGACAAACGCGAGCACCCGCACCTTCGCAAGGTCACCTTTCCCACTCAACCGCATCCACCCAAACCATCTACTCCTGACCAACGCTCCAAGGTCCCTCTTCGTGAAGTTCGCCGCAAGCTCCAAACCATGCGCAATCTAAGCCAAGCCGGTCGCCCGCACACGTCAAGATCCGAACGCATGACCAAGCTCATCAACCTCATCACCTCCATCTCCGATGAGATACTTCTCTCTGAAGCTGATTCTGAAGCCGCCGAATTTCTCCAGATGTTGTCGTCCGATCCCCAGGACGATCCACCTGGTGAGGGCGAAGCCGATAAACAAGGTGAAAGAGGACACCTCGGTTTCTATGACGACCACGGTCGGCTATACCTCTACGACGACACCATTCCCGAAATCAATGATGAAGATGACTCCGCCGATGATTACGCACAACGTCACAGTGACTACATGCGTGCTCTCCATGAGAGTCAGCTTTTTCGCTGATGGTTGCCGACGACGCCTGTGCCGCCAACCACATCTTACTCAACCAGGTACCAAGCCTCACGATGACGAATTTCCCGACATCATCAACCATCTCACCCAGAGTCGCAGATTTTCTTTGTGCAACTTACACTCCAGGAAAGACCTCAAAGAAGACTAACCCGCTGCATGGGTGCAATGGACCCGGAACTGAAACTTCATTGATTGACGGTTGCGCATCCTTTTGCTTTACGCGCACAATTCGACACTTTGTTCCCGAGTCCACACGCCGGATTCCCGAACACACCATTCATATGGGACGAGGCACCCTTACCAGCCACTTCATCCGTGTTAAACCGTTGTATTTGCAGGCTGTAGGTCTCCCTCAAAGGATACAAAAGACTCAACCGGTTACGCTTTATATCTCGTCTTTATGGTCGTCCCGCAATTCAGGAAAGGTCTCCAAGTTCTAGCGACATCTCAGCTCAAAGCTCAGCATGTACAAGCCACCGATCCGCCACTGCCCCACGAGCCCTGTCTGTGCGAACTTATGAAATCCTCAACCGCCGATCCGCACGACTACAAGACTCTTCTAGGAAAAAACGCCGTGGTGCTCGCCACTCGCAAACCTAACGGCCTGTTGTCCCTGCCGTCCCATCCAAAGCAAAGATTTACAACTGTGCTTAGTTTCCACACAAGAACACGCATGTCACTCAAGGATGAGATTGCACACATCACACAGCATGTCGCCAAGACACGCTCTACATCGCACACGCTTGATTTCGCCAAGCTACAAAATCATTCCCTGTTTTCAACTGAACTGCTCAACCTCCCACATACTGTCGTCCAATACGTGTTCACTGGCTCCGCGGACCTCTCTGTGCAAGCACAACCCCCTCCGCTCAGAACAGCCATTATGCAGGTGGACTTCACCAAGAAGGTTTCGACACTTTTCGCAATCGATTCGACAAACGCCTTACTGTCGTGGTCACCAGCGAAATCAACCATATTATGCGCACCCGTGCGCAACAACTCTTTCCGCACGCTCATCACTATGCGGACCTAAGAAAGGTAAATGCCGCACTCCAAACCGGCAAAATACGACTACCTCCATTAGACTTGGCAGTTTTCACATTGCCCCGTCAACATCTAATTGTAATGCAAGAATACGACGGCTACGCCACTCCGGTCACCGCCGACCTTTTTGTCCAAGAACAAATCCGCTTTGTTCGTTGCACGCTCCCGACCTACGCCATTGTCGAGAACGTACCTCCCAACCCCCGAACTCATCACGAGTATGCTCAACTCGCAAAAGGCTATCCGCGCTTAGGCTACTTCCGACACTCCGGTGTTTACAATGCCTCTGCTTTTGGTGACGTCATCAGCACGACACGCTATCTCGCTGTGTATGCCCGACACCCGCTCACCTGCTACAACCTCGAGAAAACCGCTTCTCCTTGGTTAACCTCGCCTCCGAGCATGGTTCCTCTCCTGGACCCCAGTCACACCATCCCTGACGATCTCTGGATCGCCAACCCCGCCATTCGTGGTACAGTGCCCCGCTCCAACTTGGACTACTACCAGCACAAGGCCACCTACTCCTACAAGCCCGCCAACGCCTCGAAACTCTCGATTCCCGAAAACGCACGCATCTGCCAAGTGCTTGCCCGCTTCACCAAGCCCTTCGCGGATCTAGGTCTCGACGCCAACGGCACTCCCTACGCCGCCATGACCCATATCTCCCATCTTCTGGTTTTCACATTACTGCACAATCACTTGTCGCAACACCTCACTCTCGCCGCTTGGAACACTATCCGCTGTTTTCATACCTCAGAGTCCCAATGTGCTTACCATTTGGATGGAGCCATCACCGGCACCGCCGCTACTGCCGTCGCATGTGGCTACTTCCCGCGCGCCTCCCTCGCCCTCCATTCCAGCCCCCCTCAGATATTGGACTGTTCCCATCAACCCGCAGTCTTCTCCCAACCTACGCTTTTTCCCTGGATGTTCCCAAGGGCACCGCCTTTCTGGTTGTCGCCTACACCACCTCATTGGCCGCCACTCACAGCTGCACGCGCCCCTCCACGTGGGTTCACTACATGAATCGGCTTTGCTGCGATCGCCTCACGAGGGCGAATTACTCTCGATGACCCCACTGGACTCATAATGTCCAAAGCCCGCCCCACCTATGCGGACTATGTCGGCCACATCGGCAACACGCTTCAGCAAAGCACCAAGTGCTACTCGGTCACTGGCTCGTACCCAACAAATACAAGTTACTCCAACGCCTTGCTGCTGATCTCCCCATACCAAATCCGCTATGCGACCCTGAACGAAATCGCAAAATTTGGACACCACTCGGACCCGGAATTGCTTCGGCTCTTCCAACAGCACCCGCCGTACTTCGCGTTCAAGGCACTGGCCAGCGCCATCCCGCACCACATACTGCAGGCAAAGTACAGCGCTGTCCTCGCACTCCACGAATCACACCATCACGTGAACCTTCACATCGAATGGGCAACGATGCGCCATGGCATCCCCAGCCCCGGAGACATCAACCAGGTTGCAGAATTCTTCTTGAACATCCCCAGCCGTCTCTTAGCAGAGGAGGACCTCAACCTCACCTCCCTCTTCAATGCTGCTGCAGATGCTCACCATGATGCGATCCGCAAGCCACGCAAATCGAAAAACCTCGAGACACTTCTTGCCGAGGCAACCCTTGCCAAAGTCCGAGTTGACAAGCGACCCAGCCCCCCTAGCGCGTCGACCGCCGCACTGCCCCCCTTGCACAAGCCCGGCACCAGTCAGCACGCTAAAAAAGTGCTTTTGGTCACTCGCTGGCACCGCATCCATCATCAGCAACCCGAGATTCTTCGCCGCACGAATGCCGCTAATGTAACGAATCTCCGCCCAGGTGATGATCGGTAACTGCAAGACTGCAGCGAATGCAATCGCTGTCAATCGCATGTCAGCTTCCGTCACAAGAGCACTTCCTGGTCACAGGATGAACTAGCCTATGCTTCTGGCCAACATCTCCATATGGATGTCTCATACCCGAGCATCAACAAATGCTATGGTGGCTTTCGTTACATCATGCATTTTGTGTGTGTTATCTCGGCACACAAATGGGTATGCTTCCTGAGGAAACTAGACGCGCAGGACGTTCTGGCTGGCATCCTCTACGTGGTCAATGTGATTAAGGTCGAATTCGATGTAAGTGTGAAAATCATCTCATCTGATGCCTTTTCCACTTTCCGCTCCGAAGCTTTTCATCCGCTCAAGGTGCAACTCGGTATCCAGTTTCAAATCATTGGTCGCCACCTCCACCAGCGGAACTTCGCGGACAACATCATGAAGGAAAACACCCGAGGCACTGTACTTCGCCTCCTCAACCCTCGCAGTGTACGCATCGAAGGAAAGTCTATTGCCGCCGAGTATTATCACCCATTTGCTCTAACTAACTAACGTCAGACCTCTCCCGAGCATGGGAGCCAGGCCGGACCGGCAGGAGCCGGTACGGAATCGCAGAGGAAAACCACGCAGTTGGGGCAGGGCGACGGACGAGGACAGACATGTTGATGGTGGACCGCCACTGCGCGCGGTCTTGTGCGAGGTCGTGCAAAAGCGTCGCTGGCCGCGGACGTGTTGGTCCACGAACAATCGACCTGTCCGTCGCGTTCTGCCCAACCGAGCGAACCCCATCCCAGCGCGGACTTTCCGGGTGCTAACCGGCCAGCCCGGGAGGCGAGCAGGCACCGTCTCACTCCGGGACGGCCGGGGCCGCCGCAGGGAGCAAGCGTGTTAGGCGCCGTCCTCCGTCGCAACCAACGGTTAGCGGTCGTTTGCTCTACTGCATAAGATCCAAGCCGACAACCAGCGCTCTCATGGAGTGCCCTCGCGCACAAACATGGCATGCACCGTTCCCCGGCGCATCATGTCACCCATAGTACCGCTCTTGAAGCTCCTTCCCTTTGGTGAACCTGTCACTTTTGTCTACCCTCAATGTCACAAGCTGGAACCCTCCAGCGTTACCGCCTCTTACTTTCATAGTAACAACTATCTCCCGAACCTCCCCGGCACGGACCGATTTATCCGTGATGTTCACAGCTCTATCCTGCTTGTACATCAGGGGCGATATGGAAAAATCGTCTCCTCTAACGACTTTCACGTTGACGCAGACATGCCAGTCAACCGCAACAGGGAGATCGAACGGATCAGAGCACTTGCACAGATCCCAACAGAGGCATGGTAAGAGGACCCGCTACCAGCTATAATCGAACAGCAGATGCCTGAAGTTAGACAGGAATCGCAAAATGAGGGCGAGACTCACGATGACGAGCAGAATGATAAACCTAACGATGACGACGAACACAAAGAACCGGATCCAACTCCCGCTGCTGATGCAAGTCCCGTCAGCGACGAGACACCTGAACAGGATTTTCCGTTCGTCAACCGGCCACCCCCGCCGGATGGTAGCATTCCGATGCCCAAACGAAACGATCGTCTAGAGGTTGTTCTCGATGATTCAGGTTTTACTCCAGTTCTCGTGCATCGCAACCAAAGCGACAAATTCAAAGCAGATCTCAAGGACGAGCGCGGATTTCGCATCCCTAAGGATTAGCTCTATAGTGTGAAACGTGTCGACCATGGAAAACTCTTCACCAGACGCATTATCGCCTCAGAGTATGGTCGCAACTGGAAATACCAGCAGGAACAATCCACGGCTCACGCCACAGCCAACATGTTCAGCACATGGATGTTCCTCATCAGTGTCAGCGCTCTGCACCAGGGCCACGCCGCCAGCATCGCATCTGATCTCAACATTCGAAGAGATGCTAAGCCGCCAAATGAAGTCCAGAAAGGATGTCTCCTAGCAAGTACCACACAAGACTATGGTATCATGGGCGGCACCGCACTGGATTTGCAGAGAGAACCCGACGCATAACTCTTGTACGTTGACTTCCCAAGGAAGCCGTATCACTCATCTGTATTGGTTGACCACCTCGACAACGACAATCGCTCGAGAACTATGTGTGCCACGACGAACTGTCACCGGCAGAGTATTATGCGCGCCAATGGAACCAAGAATTCTGTTGTATGGGTTCCTCTCTTTTGTGGGACATCTCAGCGCATCAGCACTGCCACTTAGCTTCTCGTCACAGGCATGGCTTAATGCATGATTCTGGCGAACTCGGACACCTCTTTCTAAGTCAGAGTGATCCGAATCAAGATATTCTCCGAGAAGTCATGGACTATGACTTGCAGCACATCGATCACGTCGTGTTACAACTCGTGACTGCTGAAGCTATTGTCTATGAGCCTGAGAAGATTGTCGAACTCAAAGGACTCAGCGACGAAGATAAGTTGAAGCATATCGCTTCGATTCGCAAAGAAATCGAAGGCTTATGCTCCAACGGTGTCTTTAAGCTTGAACCTTTACCGTCAGACCGTTCGTCTATCTCGACGAAACTCGTGCTGAAGATCAAGTATTTTGCTGACGGCACTCCAGACCGCTATAAAGCTCGTATAGTCGCCCGTGGTTTCTTGGCACGTGTTGGCATTGACTTTTGTGCCACATCATCCCCTACCGCAATGCTCGCCACCAACCGGCTACTGCTCGCCATCGCCGTGAAGCACAAGCTCCCGGTCGCGCACGCGGACATTCCTCGGGCATTCATCCAATCGGCACTCGATCGCCCAGTATGGATCGACTTCCCTCGTGGAATACGTGTCTCGCAAAATCTTATTCATCAGATACAGAAGAACCATCCAGAGTCGAAGCTCGCTCTCCGACTCGTCAAGGCTCTCTATGGCCTCAAACAGTCAGCTTTGTTGTGGAACATCAAACTCTACTCGTTTCGACAACATGAGTTCGAACGCTCACAAGTCGACACTTGCCTCTATATCAATTGGGGTCGATCTATCAACAAATGGGCTATACTATCCGTTTCAGTCGATGACCTATTGATCACTGGTACCAACACTGCCGAAATTACATCTATTCGCACTGCTCTGGAGATGGCAAAGGTACGTGGCATGACAACATCCGATCCTTCCTTGGTATCGATGTCCACTACAATGTCTCCGCTGGTCATCTCACTATGAATGTAGCAGCGAAGATCACCAAGATGCTTGCTGAGCATAAGCTCGACGTACATAGTATGGACGTCCCCTATTCGGACATCCTCATTCAAAAACCTTCTGCTAAACTTCTCTCAGACTTGGCTCCTACCTTAGACGTATTACGCCAAAATTTCCCTCACTACTGTGGCACTAGTACTTACCTGTCTGTCACATGTCGGCCTGATATCACCACTTTGTGCAACAAATGCCGCAAGGGCATGCACAACCCTGATCAGACCCACCATCTGCACTTATATGTTTTACTTCGCTACTTAAAGGGTATTCCTAATGATTCACTCGACTATTCATCCGACAGCCCCTCTATTACCCCCATTATTCAGCATCTGATCAGCCGTTATTCTGAGCTGCATCACCTTCGTTCACCCATTATTTGTTTTACTGATGTAAGTTTCGCTGACCGTTCTGACCCTCGCTTGCGATCCAACTCTGGTGCATGTATCTTCGTCTTTGGCAATCACGTATTTTGGTCTAGCAAACGCCAAACTCTTACTGCCAAAAGCACCATGGTAGCTGAACTCGTCGCCGCCAGCGCAGCCGACGATGAATGTCAATGGTTCTACAAGCTTTTCTCCTCTCACCCTTATCTGTTTTCGTTTGATCAAGCTCACGCTATTCCGCTGCTTATTGACAACGCTAGCGCATTACATGTCGCTAATCATCCTAAAGTCAGTGCTCCTTCTCGTCATATCAATTTACGGGAATTTCGCATTCGCGACTACCAAGCCAATTCGATCATTAGACCTCTCTGGTGTCCTACTCACTACCAGGTCGCTGATCATTTTTCGAAGCTCCTACCACGCAATTTATTTCACAAGTTCAAAAACGCCTACGGTGTTCACTCAACCTCCTCTTCACCGCCATCTCATCAAGTTACTCTTTCAGCTACGCTTCCACCGTACGACTCTGTCCAGGACACTCACTGTGCTCTTGTCGATGGCAAGACGCTGCCTTACTACTAATCGACAGATGTTTGTCTGTTTGTCTGTTTGTTTGTTTGTCTTTAGATGTCGACTGCTAAGAGGGGGGTGTGTGTGGGGAGCATGGAGGATGTGGGTGGGTTTGTGGGGTAGGAGGGATGTGCCGGACGTTTGTTTGTCTTTAAATGTCGACTGCTAAGAGGGGGGTGTGTGTGGGGAGCATGAAGGATGTGGGTGGGTTTGTGGGGTAGGAGGGATGTGCCTGACGGGCGGAGATAAGTACGCGGGACCGTTTGTTTGTCTTTAAATGTCGACTGCTAAGAGGGGGGTGTGTGTGGGGAGCGCCGTTTGTTTGTCCCCCGATTCAGGGTAAGGATCAGGTAGGCCCGCGAGCCAGGCATTGATCCTCCAAGCCGTCTACGGCGACCTCGCAGACTATTTCCACGACCCGCGGCGACTCTTTCAGCGCGCCATTCTCACGCCCCGTCGAAACGATGTTGTCGATGCTGAAAACGCGCGCATGACCGCGGCCTTTTTTTCTCGGAGACGAGGCGTCGGAGTTCTTTTCGGCAGACTAGCTTGGGTCGGAAGACGACGCCTCGCTCTTTACAGTCGAATTTTCGACTCCATGACAACCAACGGCATGCTGACTTTGATCGCGAGCTTAAAGTCTTCGCAACCTCGACCCGTCGCACGGCCACTGCAACGGTACCAGATACATGATCGATCATGTCGTGTAACCGAGGCTCCTCCAACCTGTATCCCTTAAGGCCCGCCGACGCCAAACGATCAACAAGAGCCAGGGCCAGACGCCCCGCGAGGTCGGCGTCCTCTTGCCCAAGCCCGTCTTCTGTCACGTCCAGCTCTACGTGGCTCTCTGTCGATCGGCAACCCCGAGGATATGCTCTTCTGAGTCGACGACTCCACCCTACCCCACACGTGCTGCGCAATACCGACAAGCCCCCTCCCGGCGTCTACACGCGCACTGTAAGTGAGCTTACTGGGACCAGGTGAACTTACTGGGGTTTGAGATTGGGACTAGGTGAACTGAGTGGCCAGGTGAGCTTACTGGGACCAGACGAACTTACGGAGGGTTTTAGAGCAAACTCGAAGGTCAGCGGCGTGTGCGGATCAAGGCAGCTTAGATTGGCGGAGGCGAGAGCGACGAGCTCGAAGGAGTGGGTGTGAGCACGAGTGGGTTTACGCCGAACTTACTGGGGTTAGAGATTTGGACTAGGTGAACTTACTGACCAGGTGAACTTACTGGGACCAGGGGAACTTACTGGGGTTAGAGATTGGGACTAGGTGAACTTACTGGCCTGCACTTGTCCTGCTTAGTTTGATCCAGATTTCGCTCGCCGAGGTCAATCTGTGAGGGCGTAGAGATAGAAAATCTGAATTAGGGTTAGTACCCCCTACTCTAGGGTTAGTTTCCTTAACTTTACCACCTTTTGATTTCAGAAAACACTGTGTTATTCACACCGGCTGTTCTCGTTGTAGAGACAGAAACGAGAGCAGACTGCCACTGCTCTCGACTCTGCTGAAGGGTAACACAGTTCAAATTGCAGTTCTCTAACATCTGAGTCTACTCTAAAACCCCCAGTAAGTTCGCCTGGCCCCCGTAAGTTCACCTGGTCACTAAGTTCACCTAGCCCCAATCTCTAACTCCAGTAAGTTCACCTGGTCCCAGTAAGCTCACCTACAGTGCGCGTGTAGACGCCGGGAAGGGGCTTATCGGTATTGCGCTGCACGTGTGGGGTAGGGTGGAGTCGTCGACCCATAAGAGGATATCCTCGGGGTTGCCGATCGACAGATTGCCATGTAGAGCTGGACGTGGCATAAGACAGGCTTGGGCAAGAGGACGCCGACCTTGCGGGGCGTCTGCCCCTGGCTCTTGTTGATCGTTTGGCGTCGGCGGGCCTTAAGGGGTGCTGGTTCGAGGAGCCTCGGTGACACGACGCGATCGATCATGTATCTGGTACCGTTGCAGTGGCCTTGCGACGGGTCGAGGTTGCGAAGACCTTAAGCTCGCGCTCAAAGTCAGCATGGCTTTGGTTGTCAGGGAGCTGAAAACTCGACTGTGAAGAGCGAGGCGTCGTCTTCCGACAAACCTAGTCGGCCGAAAAGAACTCCGACGCCTCGTCTCCGGGAAAGGCCGCGGTCATGCGCGCGTTGTCAGCATCGACAACATCGTTTCGACGGGGCGTGAGAATGGCGCGCTGAAAGAGCCGCCGCGGGTCGTGGAAATAGTCTGCGAGGTCGCCGTATACGGCTTGGAGGATCAATGTCTGGCTCGCGCGTCTACCTGATCCTTACCCTGATTCGGGGGACAACCCACAAAACCACACACATCCTTCGTGACCACACAACCCACAAAACCACACACATCGTTCATGCACCACACACACCCCCCCTCTTACCAGTCGACCTTTAAAGACAAACTAACATGCAAACAGACAGACAGACAGACAGACAGACAGACAGACAGACAGACAGACAGACAGACAGACAGACAGACAGACAGACAGACAGACAGACAGACAGACAGACAGACAGACAGACAGACAGACAGACAGACAAACACATGCCAATTAGTAGTAAGGATGAGTGGTACTGACGGCGCGCGTACGCTTGGTCGCGCGATGGCGCGGCGCCCAGAGTACTAAGAGGGCCGCTCGCGTGTCGATGTGACCATGGTCTCCGTGCCGAACGCGTGGCGCCAGGGCGCAACCCGTGCTACGGAAATTCTACTTGCCGCCGACGCTGGGGAGTCGCCATTGTAACGCAGTCGATGTCGACTTCGACCAAATGGCTGCGGCCGGCGTGGACACGTTCAGGCCGCTCGGTGAGTTTGTGGGATTGAGTGGAGTTGACGCGGGACCGCTGACGATGAAGAAGACCAATTGTGTCGGGGCGCTGGTGACTTCGTGGACTTGGTGGACGATCCCGTACGCGACATCGAGGCATCGTTCGAAGAAAGTGGCAGCATCGTCCGCAAGCAGCGGACCGTCGTGGACGCTAACAACCAGGCAGTTCGTATGTGTTAATGAAGGGAAGCGGACCCGGCCAGGGGAGGCCGGCGCACAGAGTCAGCGGGGCTGGGAGCTCCCCTTGGACTTCCGCGAACGAGGTCTCGGTCCCGCCGTTGTTGTCGAGTCTTCTGGTAGTATCGAAGCAGAGCCGGACGCGGCGGGCAACAGCAAGAGCGACACAATCTTGAGGAGGATGGCTTGCAGTCGAACCCGCCTCCCCGGACGACAATGCGTCGTCGTCGCCGCAGAGGTCGACGACGACGTCGGCGACGACGACGACGACGTCGTCGTCGTCGTCGTCACTGCAGAGGTCGACGACGACGTTGTCGTCGTTCACTTTTTTATCACTCATGAGGTCCTTGTCCTCGTCGTCGAATTCGTGGGACTCAGCCAGGGCCGGGGCCTCGCCCGACAAGGAAGCGATTGGTTGCCGCTCTAGCGTGAGAACGTCTTCGGCGTCTTCGTCGTCGTCGTACCCGACATCCTTCATCTCCGCATCATCACGAGCGCCACCAAATGGAACCGTGGCCGGTTCGTTCACTGCGGTCGATAAGTTCACCTTAGGGCGCTTTGGTTGCGGCTGGAAGAAACTTGTGATCGAGCGCGCCTTAGTCGTCTTCTTCGCCGGCGATTGTCTTGACTTAATATATTCGTCGCAGTGGAACTGAGACGCCGTCGTGCTGGCGCTGTCCGCGGCGTTCGACTCGCCGAAATCACTGGACGTGCACCCGGACTCGCAGCATCGGACCCCACGGCTCGTCACTTCGAAAGTTGCGGTTTAGCTATGCACACAAGCCTTTTCCCAGTCCGACTTCGTCGCCTTCACACAAAACTTTGAACCCGCGGCCTCCGGCGGCCACGTCGCCTGCTTCTTTCCCTTCTCATAACCCTAACAAGGCAGCTGTAGTGGTTTTCTCAGACACCCGCCCCTCTTGGCCGGGCCAGAGGCCTCAACAACCCTTTCTCCCAACCCGAACCGCGGGTGAAACCACCACACACCCGATCTCAGCGTAACACTCACGCCATCTCACAATCGGACAATCAAAAATGAGGGTAATAGCAAGACGACAGCAAGAAAGCAACACAAATGCCTGGTATATTGGGATCGGTGGAAGCGCAGGCGAGGGTGTCAAGATGACACCCTCCCCCATAATTGCAAGGTCAGTACAAGGGCAACAATCAGGGTAAGTCAGGCGGCAGGCAGGCAAGTGGGGGAATGGGCGTTACTGCCACAGGAGCCCCCTACTTGAGATGAAGTCGTCCTCGACTTCAAGGGTGACGAAGGTCACGCTCACGAATGGTACGATAAGCTCGGTCAGCTACATCAGCCGGAACTTTGTTGCTGTGGAGGCCGAAGTTACTGACGAGGACGTCGATTTCATCCGGGCGAACATCAGTCACACAGGGTTCACAGCCCTCCATGTTTGGTCGTAGGCGTGTGAAGTTACATCCGTCGGGGTCCTTGTATTCTGGTCTAAAGCATCGCTCGGCCAGGGGCTTAGTAGGATCAAAAACACGAGGATCATCGCGCGGTCCCAAATCGGTATAGTAGTGAAGCGCAACGATATCATTGTCGTGGTCATATTCTTCGTTGACTTCGGCAACGTAGATACGCTTCTTCCACGCGTTGGATCGTCCTTTAACCCTGAATCACGAACTTGCCATGTTTGGAACGATCGCGGTCTGAAGGTAAATGCAGAGGGGCTGAAGAAGTGTCGATGGTTGGCACTTTCAAAGGCACAATCTGTTGTACAGATACTACAACCGACTCAGCATCATCGTCGTTGACGTCCTGAATTTCGCAAACGACGGGAGAGATCTTTCTGTTAAATATGTAAGGCCCACGCCAAATGGGCCGTAGCCTCTGGCGCGTCATAGGCACGAAACGCCGACCATAATCACCAGGGGGAAACTGGATGTCAATTTGGTGGGCATCATAGTTGAGTTTTTGGCTCTCCTGTGCTTTTTGGCGAGCTCGTGTAACGAGTCGACTATAAAGTTCAAACTTGTTCTTAAAGTCCACCAAAATCTGATGACGTGATTGCGGTAGATCACGCTGTTCACTCAAAAGATTGCAATCGGGTGGTAACAGGGGTTGCTTGCCAGTACGCATCATGAAAGGTGAAATCTTCGTTCCCGGAATGTTCATCCTATTGTACATGAATGCCACATATGGGAGGAAATTCGACCAATCTGGCTGACGCTGTTCATCGATCGCAGCTCGCAAGAAGGCTTTGATGAATCGGTTGACACGCTCAGTATGATTACTCCGAGGGTGATACGGAAGGGTAGTACGATAACGTACGTTGAATTGACGAACAAACGTGCGAAATAACCTGTTCGCGAACTCATTTCCATTATCCGTGACTATGCACCGTGGGAGACATCCCTCAAGTAAAATCTTGTCCACAAACGCGTTCAAAATTGAATAATCATGCTTGGTGTTGATCAGAGCCAACGTCAAGAAACGGGACGCTGCATCCTACATCGCGAGTATGGACGTGTACAGGTCAGCACCTCGCAGAGGTCCAATCATATCCATACCTAGGACATTGCAATCTCCGACGCGATTCGGTCGACAGAGCAAGCCATGACGCTTGGGCATGGTGGATCGAATCTTCTGGCAAATAATGCGAGCATTGATGAACTCATTAACTGACGATGAGACGTTTGGCCACCAATGCCGCTCTAAGATTTGATTCGCTGTGGAGTCTCGTCCTACATGGCCTCCGAACAATCCTCGGTGATGCATGGCGATTACACGCTTTCGCATAGACGGAGGGACCACAATAAGACGTTGAGAATCCGAGTCATCGACCTTATACAACACGTTGTTATCAACTTCATACGGTACGGATGACTGCTCGTCTTGATCTTTCTGTTCAGAATCGAGATTTCGTCTGATTCGCTTGCATGTGTCATCTTCAGCTTGTTCTTTCGCTATCTCATCGAGAGTGATCTCATCCTCCGCTTGATCCGCAAAAGGAAGACGTTCGACGGAGTCAACTGGCTCAGACTCGTACGAGAATTGAGGTGGTAGTATGTTCTGTCGCGTACTAGCTGCTGCCACAGCTGCGGTGGGTCCGCTGCCCGTCGGTATAGGCATCGTCACCGAAGAGAAGGTAAAACAGGCTGTGTCAGGTACATCGGTGGGGATTTATTGGAAGATCAAATAAACTTCATTGATCGGATCCCAGTCTTCGTCTTTCTCGATCAACTGTTCGATAGGGTTGCGCGACAGACAATCCGGGATGCGCATGCCAGGGGAATTTCCAGGCTTGTATCCGAGCTCCCGGTCGAACGCAGCAAGCCGCATAGGCCATCGCGCTAATTGTCCAGACGTATGGTTTGAATCCCGAAGAAATGTCAAATTACGATGATCCGGCTCTAGTTTCGTCTGATGTCCTTCGATGTAAAATCGGAAATTCTCAAGAACGGAGAGTACTGCGAGGAGTTCCAAGCGCCGAGGATCATACTTCCTCATCGACTTAGGCACGGTTCGACTCCAGTACTCAATAACTCTCTCTTCTATTCTTTCTCTTCCATCGTCGTCAACGACTGGTACTTTTTGAAATAGGTAAGCACCCAACCCATGCGCGGAAGCATCAGTTCGAATGTAGAAAGGCAACGAGTAGTCAGGATGGTAGACACCCCTCGAAGTGGCAATAGCCTCGATGATGGCATCCCAAGCTTCCTGTCACTCTTTCGTCCATTCGAATTTTACGTCCGGCAACGTCAGTTGTCTTAATGGCTCTGCAACCTTCGCAAAATTCCTTACATAACGCCGGCAAAAACTCCCCATTCCAAGGAAAGACCGCATTTGCTTCTTAGGGTCAGCATCCGACAAAGTGCCAGGAATTGGCATGTGTCTGATGGCATATAAAGACCTCGGTGATGGAAGCAGTCCGTTCGGGGTGGACAAATTACCCAAAAACTAAATGACTCCTTGCATGAAGTGGAACTTCTTGATCTTGGCGCTGTATCCTTTCAAGGCGAGATGGGGAATAACTTGCACAAGGCACTGCAAGTGATTCTTTGTATCCGCGTAACCGGCGAGAATATCGTCGATGTATGCCACGAGATCGCGATATAGCCATTTCGACAAGTCAGTGTTTAACTGCTTACAAAACAAACTTCCGGCTGGTTTGACTCCCAAAGGTAGACGCATGTAGCTGTACGCACCCAGAGGACTAGTGAAGGTTACCACATCTTGTGCATCTAGCGACAATCGTAATTGTGATAGCCCCAACGAATATCCAAGCTGGAACGACCTAACTTGTCGATGAGAGACATCAACGCGTCCGCCATACTCACACTCGGCCAGCTATCATCCTTGAGCAATGCATCGAGGCGCCGCAGGTCGACAGCTGCCCTGTAAGCATTGGAAGTGCCAGGCTCAGCACCTTTCTTAGGCAACATCAAAATAGGGAAACCCCATGGAGAATTCGCGGGACGAATAACTCCGTCTCGGGTCCATTCTTCAATCTGCATCCGCAAGCATTCGATCTTTTCCTTCGACAACCGATATGGCGAGAGTTTGATGGGAGTCGGGTTCTCTTCTTTGAACCGGAGCGTCACTTCAGGCGAAACAACAGGTCTCATCACATCATCGAAAAATGCCCACGAATGCGAGATTAGATGTTTCATTGTCAGCTTCTCGTCATCATCTAAAGCAGGATGCTCTGTAATACCCAATTCAGCCATCACCTCTTCGACCTGCGCGACGGTCGGAGGGATGACCGGCATGCTCTCCTGATCCGCCAAATGAGGAGGCATCACCGGCAAAGGCTGACCATGCTCGTCGCGAGGCTCGTCCGCCCACGGAACATCGTACTTATTGAAATACGCCGGTCGCTCCTTCGCGGTGCCTTCTTCTTCGGCGGTTGCGGAGGGTTGGTTGTTAGTTGGGTTGCTCTGCATAGTCGCAGTGGCGACGGTGCCCCCTGCAAAAGATTGAGCCGTCCCAGCCGATGTAACCAAAGATGGTGGCGGGGTGGTCGCGGCAGCAGCGGATGGTGCAGGACTCGCAGGAGAGTAGGGTTCATCGGGCGAAATCCATGACACACTTCGAGTGGCAGGGTCGAGCGTTGGAATGCGCGACTCGACAGCCGAGGGTGAAAATGGTGATCGGGTTGTGCTATCGTTGTCGTCGCAATATTCCGCAACTTACCCAAATTTCGAAGTGAAGGATCAAACGAATTGTGCACTGCTAGCGCGATCCGCGTCATATTCGCGGGTGGCACCATACCATTGCCACGTAGCTGGAATGGTCATAATTTCCTGGTGCATCTGCGACGTAAGTGGGCGGGTGTGCAAGAAATGATTTCCCATTTGTAGTTTGTTGCGCGTCACTGTGAAGGCAGGGCCGATAGCCGGGCGCGTAGATGAGAAACTGTTCACTATAATGAGCGGGTGACCACCCGCAAATCACAACGCTAGCCCAAAACGGTCCCGTAAATTCGGTGGTACACGCGACAATAACGGCAGTTCAATGCGAGCATTGCAAGCAAATAGGCGCGTGCGCGAGCACAGTAGTTCTGGTGTAATACTATTAAAATCGACAATGCGCGGCACATCAAATTTGTGATGCACAAAAGGGATCACTGATGGTTGCTGCTCGAGCGTCCATCGTCCAATTACATAAGGTGCATTGCGGAAATGCCGTAGGACCCAGGAAGTACTAGTAGCGCCCTTGCGTGCGTCCCTGTAGTGCAAATTGGCAGTCGACCCATAGATACACGGCGGACTTGCGTGAAAATAAGAATGCTTCCAAAAATCTGAATGTAAATACGACAACACCAAGTCGTATGTACGACGATGAGATTCCCCGGACTCGTGCAAAACATAGGGGATCTTCGGAAAATTGAGCACAAAGGTGGCTCGGGCTTGGGGACAAGCATCCAAAGCCATGACAGTGCGAAATGAACTGCCATATAGTTCATTGCATCGCCGGATACCCAACGTTGATCCTCCAGCGCCAGCAAAATAGACGACGACAAAGGTGTAGGTGATGGGTATCCAAACCAATGAGGCGTGCTTGGATAGCAGCTCCTTAGCAGTCGCTCCCATCTCCATTTCTGGTGTTTTTTTTTTTACTTCTTCATTTGGAGGTGGCTCGGGTGGAGGTCTGTCGCGCAAGACATCCTCCTCGACTTCATTCTCGTCAACAGCAGCCATGAGAGTCGCATGACAAACGTCCTCAGTGGCTTCTAGCTGCATGTTGACACATCCTTCATGCGGCATGATCTCGCATTCCACCTTACGCTGCAACTGGACAAACCACGCGTTAGCCTCATCCTGGGTCTTGGTGATTTGCCCGGCGATAGGCGAAGACGTGATACGAGTCATACCAGCAATCCCCTTCTCGGTATTAAGTACCCCTTCTTCGTTGCGAGGACGCGCTGAACCGGGGTCCGTATGATGCTGCGGGGTAGGCTTCGGTCGACTTCGCGGTGGCCGATCATCGGTCAGTGCCGATACAGCGTCATCCTCTTCGGGCGTAACACGCGTGGCAACCGGAGAGGCTGGCCGTGCCTCTCGAGCATTCGTCCGCGTGGATTCCTCCACCATTCGTCGAAGTCGATCGTTGTCGATCCGCTGCCGCTCCACTTCTGAGCGTTGTTGCCGCGCGTCGCGGCGGGCGTGCTCCATCTCACGTATGACTTGCTCGATCTGCGACTGGTACATCTCGAATCGTTCGGCGATGGTCTGCAGAACCTCGGGGTCGATACCCACGCGAAAATCTGTCGCTCTCGTATTCGCGGATGGTGGTCTAGGAGGTGCACTCTCCTCTGGTCCACGCATCGCTGTAGTAAAGCCGGGGTCCGCTCGAGATGACTCCGTAGCATTCATCGCACGTTCGTAGGGTCGTGCGTACGGGAACGTCGGCTCACCCGGTCTTGAGGTTGCGTCTGGTGCAACCGTAGCTCCCCCTTCGCCGGCGCGTGGATCCGGAAGGATGACCACGCTTGGGGGGCTGTCGAGGCTATCAGATGATCTTTCCTCTCTTCTGATGCCGCTTTTTCCTCGGCTTCCGGCCGTTGAAAGGGCGTGCTGAACGGTGTTCTTCCAATGGACGTAAGTGGAGATGCCATACTGAATCGTTGCAGACGCTCCTGTGCGTCGCGAGACCATTGCGGTCGTTCTGTCATTTGCCTTTCTGCCATGACCGCGCTTTGCCCGGATAATAGGATTAATCCGAACGCTCACAACTCGCTTGTTGCAATCTTTTTCGTCAAACGACAAATTGCCGGCAGCCGTCTGACTGCGCGCTGTACCGGTGCGCTGGACTTACGGTAGTTTTTGCCTTGCGTGTGAAGACTATGGACGGCCTTCCCGTGCTGTCGCTCGCCGTCAGGGAGGTGGTCTGCCCTCGCGAGCTAGGTTAGGT
>JAQMWT010000423.1:0-54947 GCA_029834535.1 Chrysophaeum taylorii
GAGGTCGAGCTATGACTTCCGATCAACAAGCTAAGCAAGATGCGGATAAGCCGTCTGGGAATACGGTTCCGCTGATCTTACGAGATCCTTCTTGGTGGTGCAAGAAGACGTGCAAGGAGTGCGGATACTTCTGGTCCACCCATGATGAAGATGAACACGGAAATCGCGTGGTTTGCAACCGCGATCCGGACCGTTATCACTGTGCGATGTGGAAGCGCATTCGGAAACACAAAAGCAACCCATATCGCGTTCCGATGGGAGAAGCGTGACGATGCATCTAATGCGCACGCCACGCGCGGATCGGAATACAAATGAAATACAAACGGCCCTCACCGAGCTTGGAACCACAATGGCGACCATGGTGAGCGAGGTCAGAGGCATCAAAGATAGAAGTCGTCTTCTACACGACAGCGAGACGCGAGACGGACGATCACCTTCTAGACGATCGTCGCGCCGACACCGAAGTAAACCTTGATCAAAGGCCAATAGTCTTACATCAAGCCCGAGCCCCCGCCGTCGCCGCCATAGCCGGAGCTCTAGTCGCAATTCGCGCCGGCGCAGACGTCATCGACAGCGCGATGACGAATATGACGGAGGCCGATATCAGGATAGTTCGGGACATTCGAGCGCAACTTTCGCGTTCCAATCTCTATGCGAAGCGCGCCATCGTCGGGAGTTGTCTCTTACCCGACGGCGCGCCCCGCCCGAGTCTCCGATGATGTTGCCGATGCCGCTGTGACGAGCAGCCATCGCTTGCAACAGGAGCAAAATACCACCAACGCTCGGATCGTTCGGTGGCCTTCTACATCGTATGTGGAAGCAATATCAGATGCAACTTTGGATTCTCCGCGATACTGGGAAGACTCAGACTCGGAGACCGACGAACCCATGCCGCAGGTTCCAGTGTCCCCCCATTCTTCAATGTGCATGTCTTGCAGGGCAGTTCACGATGATGACGTTAGACCTTTTGAGTTGACGTCGGGGACGACGTCTTCTTTTCCTACGGGGCCCCCCGAAACTGTTTTAGCCGATGTTTTAGCCGATACAGTTTTGGTCGCAGCAGAGCAGACCACAGCGGCGCCGATGGAGGAGAAGTGGACGGGAATGTCCGATTTGATGGACGAGAAACGAAAATTGTCAGAGGAGATAAAGGAGGAAGTATATGTGCCTCCGATTGAGAAGTGTCAGAATTTGTTGCCAGTGAAACTGGGAAATGAGGAATGAGCCGAAGCGGCGAGCGCCAATATGGATTCAGAGGCGAGATGTGGAACGCCAGATATAGCAGCGGTGACGATAGCAGCGGTGTCATAATACTGCACTTTCGCCGAGCGATGGGGAAAAGATCGAGCAAGACCTCATCACCATCGGTTGTCTGGACCCTGGTACACTTACGTTCATAGTTGGTCATATTTACAGACGACGAGACGGGCCGAAGTTCGCAACGACTTTAGGCGTGGATGGAATGGCTGATGTCTCCTATATTTGTCGTGGGATGGTCGAAAAACTGACAAAGGATAATATAATCCTTGACCGAGGCGATCTCCCAGTCGAGCGCACCCTGTACGGGTCAGGATTGAATAAGACGACTATCCACAAATGGGTCGCATTGCGAATTGCGCTCGCGGACGACAGTTGCCCGTTGTGGCCGATACTAATCACCTATTTGCTGGGAGCGCGCGATATTCGGGTGTTGGGAGCCATAGTGGACTACCCGCGAAATCGCATTGCGTTTCTCCGCACACAAGTCGCTTATGGGCGCAAGAAGTTAAAGGTGCAGGATCGACGAGTCGATTCTCCGATTTTGACGTTCAGAACAACTTATGACGAGCGTGGTAGTTCAGGTTTATGGGCAACAGCACCATGCGATGTAAAGAGCCTGAGCACAGTTGAGAACCGCGTTTACGCTCGCTTGTGCAAGATTGAAGACCTCCAGCGTCCACCGCCGAAACGAGCGGGAGCTTCGACGACTTGGGGAGTCCCTACAGTTACGCCTTCTCAAAGTTCGAACAGCGATGCCTATGAAGTGATAGCCTACGCTGCGTGCACGATAAAGGTCGAGCCTGGGCGCACTTGCTGCGTGCCAGTCGCTCTTTCAGAGCCCATGGAAACCGGGCAAGTTTTCGTTGCTACGTCTCCTGGATACGAGCAACTTGGGGTAGTCGATGGAATGTGTTCTTCTCCTGAGGATCACGATAAGTTCGCAGCTCGAGTGGCGATATCCTCTACCCAGGATGTGCCGACCGTGATTACTCAAGGTGAAGTTCTCGCTTTGGGCGATATTGTTCGTTTTGATGACGAGCTGAATGCTGAGACGGTCGACGATTTAACGAAGGATGGTGAAGCCGAATCTGACAAGGCTAACCTATCGTTCACTGTTTCGGTCGCAAGCCATCTGACTCAAGGCGATGCGGCTCCCGACCGATGCTTTTGAGCTCGGTGCAGAAGGCGTCTCCTTCTGATAAGAATAAGAATTCTCGTCAAGAATCGCTCGGTAACGACGATTTCGACCGACGAACCGACGAGGAGGAAGAAGTGCCGAGAAGTTACAGAAGGCGAGATTCGCCGAAGGTTTGAAAAAGTCCACTGGGTGCCGATCACGTATCGCAAGGTTGTGATGCTCTTTAGCGGCGCCGGAGGCAGTACTTTAGGACTGCAACGAGCGAATGAGTTGTGCGGGACGTCGTTTCGAGTCGTCCTTGCTCTTGACTCTTCAACAGCTGCCAACAAGATTCATCAGAAGAATTTTCCGAAGATACCTGTGGTTCAGCACACGCTCTGCGGACGATATGACTCGACCCTCCGATTGATCAAGGCTTATTTGCCTGAAGCGGAATGGTCATCGTCGATGTGTATAGCGTCTCCACCCTGCGTTCATTCAGCACTCTGCAACTTGACATCCAGAGATGTTGGCAGGGGAGTTACGGCCACTAATTGGACGATGAAGCTGTGCAAAATGGCTGGCTTCATGATGTGGCTGATTGAACAGGAGGCGTCCATTATTTCTTATATAGCGCGCTTACACCCTTACGTGTACGTCGTCAATTTTCATGATATCACGCCCACTTTGATGATCTCGCGTGCGATTGTTGGTTTCCAGTCACCCACTGCACTTGCAAGAGGCTCCGAAGACATGTGTGAATATGCAACCAAAATTTGCTGCAGCTTTAGGTTACGCTCATGAACGCCACCTGCTCCAGCTGAATAATCTCGGCTCGTCCCGAGAAGCAACAGATACGGCTTACACCGTTACGCGAGTTCCTCTTCGTTTGGGACCGCATCGCTCGGACACTCAGCCTTTGACTCTCGAGATGACGGCCGAGTTGCTCACGATGCCGCTGGACCATGATTGGGCTAGCTTGTCTAAGACAGATTCGTTCAAACATTTAGCGTCTGTCGTCCCTCCAGACACTCTTGCGATTTTAGCAGTCGATCTGCACAACTCCGTGACCAGAGGTTTCCGCCAAAGTGGCGAAGTCCTGCCGACCGCGTTGAGCCCGACAGATCGATCCTTTGAGCAGTATTTGCGAATTACCGACACCACCCTTCGTCACGTACAGATTCCGCTGTTAAATACGCGTACTCGTGTCGTTAAGTGGGTGTCAAAAGATGATCTCCAGGATCCCACTAAATGGGAACCGCCAGAAGTCCCTATGCTTCCGCTTCCAACAGATGCGCCGGGGACGGCTCATGCTTTTCTGCTGGCCCCCCCCGACAATCAAAAGTGGACGTTCCGCCGGATCCTGAACCTGAACAGGAGCCGAAAGTAAGGAGCGAGCCGAATGTGCGCGTCAAAGGTGAAAAGATCAATAAGAGCCACCCTGAGGTGAGGTTCAAATACGAAGAAAAGTTCGATGTGCCATGGAAGGATGCGCCGCGCGACGCGGACGGTGTACCGTTACCGCAGACTCCGGAGCACGTCAAGGACAATGAGGCGATGAAAGTCGTAACTCCGACGAAGGAAGAAGTCGAAAAGGTTGTTCGAGAACTGGGAATTCCCGACAACCCGCATCTGGATGAGGATGCGAAGATGATGTTGAGCCACTGCGTGCAATACGCGTGGGCCTTTTTTGATCCGATTATGAGACCCGTGGACTCGCCACCGGTTTCTCTACGATTTAAAGACGCAAACCCACGACCGATCAAGATGACGCCTTATAGGTTGACGCCAGCAAAGCTCGAGTGTCTCAGAAAGCAGATCACTGAGTGGTGTCGCGATGGAGTCATCCGACCGGCGAACTCTCCGTGGGGATTCCCTGTACTGATGCTGCCTAAGAAGGGAGCAGAGGCCGGGACGTCGAATGCTTTTCGTGCTGCAGTTGACTTGCGTCAGCTCAATGATCAGCTGGTCAATGACAGTTGGCCGAATATTCGTCAAGATGATGCTTTGGCTTTTCTTGCCATGCGCCGTTGGCGGACGTGCATTGATATTCGATGGGGTTATCATAACCTACGTTTGGACGCCGCCGCTCAGGACGCCGTTACGATGGTGACATGGATGTATAAGGACTTGGTCGCGTTTGTCGACGATATTATGATGGGATCGGATGAACTCCACCGACATTTACAAGTCTTGATTGAAGTGCTGTGCCATTTAGCGCAGCGAGGATATAGTGGACGAACTTCGAAGTTCCACCTC
Source organism: Chrysophaeum taylorii (assembly GCA_029834535.1). Lineage (NCBI taxonomy): Eukaryota > Pelagophyceae > Pelagomonadales > Pelagomonadaceae > Chrysophaeum > Chrysophaeum taylorii. Next base: position 4,637 of record JAQMWT010000423.1, read on the forward strand.
CTCGAAGATGAAATCGAGTTTTGGGACACTTCGACTCCGGAAGGCTTGAAGCCGAATCCCAAGACGTTAGAAGCGTTGCAGCAGATGCCGATTCCCGGTACGTTGCCGAACGTCCCCGAAGACCCAGATTCGATCTTTCATCGGCATGAGCAACTATTGCCGCCGATGTGCGAAGAATTATTCGAAGATTGTGGAGCCGCTGAGGCGATTGTGTCTTGAAGGTGTTAAGTTTGAGTGGACGCCTGAGTGCCAAAGGCATGGGACACGATCATCGAAGCTTTGGTGGACTCTCGCGGAGTTTATCATCCTGACTACGATCTTCCTTTTCAGATCCGCTCGGATGCTTCCAAGGATGGTCTGGGCGCGTATCTTTTTCAGCTCGTGGAAGTCAAGGACGAAACCGGCAAGGTGACACGAGAGGAACGAGTAATTGAGTATTGGAGCCGAGCTGTGCCGAAAGAGATGCGGAACTATGAGCCTCGCCGGCTAGAGCTACTGGCGGTTATTCTTTCTCTTGAGCATTTCCGCTCTTATATCGAAGGTCACAAGACGATCCTTGAAACGGATCATCGCAACTTGACGTTTTTACGAAAGGCGAAGCACTCGTCTGGGCAGTTGGCTCGATGGGCGATGCGGCTCGCCAATTTTGATCCTGAATTGGGTTACAAACCAGGGAAGTCGCCGGGAATGAGTATCCCTGACTGTCTCTCTCGCAATCCTATAGATCATGTCATCGAGACGGATGAGTTTGGTGAACCCTTGAACCACGCGTATCTAGTGTGCCAAGAACTTCCTCGCCCTGTCGATGATGAAGGAGTACCTTTACCTGGGTGCCATGTCATTCTGTCGTTTGTTACGACTGAGTTGCCTGTGGAGGAAGAAGAAGAGGATCTCGATGATCCGATGCAATTGGTCACGTCTCATGCTACGAGACAACGTCAGAAGCAACGTCTGCAGACCCAACCTAGTATTTTCCGTGATGCCGATGATTACCAAGAGTACATCGACAAGATCCCGGATAATTCGACTTTGGAAGAGATAGCCAAAGAGCAGATCACTGATGCTACTTGCGAGGACATTCGTTATCGCATGGCTCAGGGCCATTCTCTTCGTCGGTATGGAGCCAATTATCGCTATCAAGTGGTGAAAGGAGTTCTCTACCGTGCCGCACCTGACTTGCACCCGATGATAGTCGCACCCCGAACTTTACGGACGCGCATCATCCGATTGTACCATGAATCTCAATGGTGGTCACATGAGTCGTCAAAGTACAGTGCAGTCGATACTTGAACGTTTTCGGTGGCCCCACATGTCTAATGAGGTGGGTGTTTATATTGCTGGTTGCATAGTGTGCAAGAAAGCTCGTACGCCTGAACCAAAGAGAGCAGGCCTGCTTCAGCAACCGGGGTATGATGGTGATTGCGTCGTCCTTTGTATGGATTTGTTTGGACCCTTGCCCAGTGCTGGTCCAGAGACATATCTGATCATCTTTTTTGATCCATTTTCTCGTTTCTTGATTCTTTTCGTACTACACCATAAGACTGCTGAGTCAATCCTCAAGTCTTTTGTCGCGAATATATTACTCAAAGGTTATCTGCCTCAGAGGATTCGTACCGACAATGGGAAAGAGTTCGTCAACAAGTTGATGGAAGAGTTTTGTCATCTCTTCGATGTTCGGTATAGTACCACGATTCCGTATCATGTTCAGGCTAATCCTGCGGAAAGGGTCAACCACTTTATCAAGGCTTTCCTCCGTGCGTGTCTTCAAAACCGCAAGATCACGGACTGGCCCGAATTCGCGGAGTACATTGCTTTTTGCTACAATCGTAAGTTTGTTCCGTGAACTCAGATTTCACCTTTCATGCTTCGTCTCAACCGGCAGCCTCTATTGCCAACAGATTATACGATCATGGATCTTGATGTCCGCCGCCTGCCGAAAACTCGCTCCGATGTTGTGGCAGAGACTCGCGAGAGGTTGAAATTCTATACCGCTACGGTGAACGAAGCTCGCGAGAAGGCTCTTCGTAAACAACGTCTCGCTTACAATGCGGACCATGTCGATGTGGAGTATGAAGAAGGTTCACATGTTCTGCTCTACATCCCTTTCCTTCCGAACGAGCTTCGACCGGAATGGCGGGGTCCATTCGTCATTTTGGAACGCTTGTCTCCGGTCACTTACAGGATTGAGTCTCTTGATTCTCCTCCTGAACGCCGCTGTGTTCATGTCAGTCAGATCACCCCTGTGAGAAGTTTATGAGCCCTATGATTTTGTGAATGATCGAGTCGCTCTGCATTTTATGCTGATCTTGGTCCCCATGACAAGGTTTCTTATTACAAGCCTACCTCACATCTCTATACTCGCAAGCTTAAGCCGGAATACAAGGACGTGGACGGTCGCAGTTTCACCGACAAGTCCAAGGTCAACAACAGTACCACTCCTTGTGTCACCCACCGACTTCGTCCCGCATGAGATCGATGTGCTAATTCCTAAGTTCACTTTGCGTAGTGGACGCGTTCCCGAACCTGTCGTTGAACGTGTCTACAAGAAGATTCGTTCCCGAGATGCTCATTCAGCCAAGGCCCGTGATTCTCGCCGGACTCGCTGAGGGCAGCTCGTATTCTCACCAGGGAGTCTTGTGGCGGCAACTCCTGACCGCTAAGGCTTACCCTCCCTTCTCGAGGCTTGATACCCGTTCAACGGGACGCCTTTTCCTACTTTCCTAGTGACATCATACCTCTCCCTCGTGAGAAGCATTCTTGTAGCATTCTTGCTATCATATACCATCTCCATCTTGTTGAGAGGCTTGGTGAGCGTGAGCAAGGTGTGTGGCGAGCATATCCGACCCCGAGTCCGTGTTTTCCTCGTTCAGTGAGGTCTAGGACGAGTCGGTGAGTACCCCTTTGTCACCTGGGGGTCGGGAGTGGTTTTCTGTGCCGCCATATACGAACCTGTGTGTGGACGACGACGGCGATTTCGACAAGGCTTTTGCCAAGTACCGGGAAAAGAAGGCAGAGGCCGAAGAAAAGAAGTTGGAGATGGAGAAGGAGCGGATGGAAGTGGATAAGGCGCGGATCGAGAACGATGCAGCGAACGAAGCGGCCAGAATCGCAGTGCAGGCAAAGCAGATGGAACTCATGATGGCAATGTTAAGACCCAGTCTTAGTCCCCCCCCTCTCCACTAAGACCGCAAACAAGACCTCCCTTCACCTCCCTTGTCTTCAACTCGGAGCTTTTCCTCCAAGCCTTTTCCATAAAAAACACTGCCGACGATACTTAGACGGCGCTAAGAGATACGAGGGAATCCGGGAGATCTGGGGCGGTGCAGCCGAAGTAGCTGGCAGTTTCATGGCCGTAGAAGCAGACATGGCAGTTTCGGAGGAAGGTGGCGACGTGGAAGAACTTGCCGCAGGCCTGAAGGCCCATCTTGATGTTCTTCTTGAAGTCGACAAAGGCGAAGTAGCGGAGCACATCACCGAAAGCCCATTCCACGGGGACGCGGATCCGAGCCATGAGATAGTTGAACCGCGTTTCGGCATCGGTGGGGGAAACGCCCTTGAAAGGAGTTTGGAGGACGTCGTTGCGCGTGTAGCCCAGGTCGCCGAACATGATGTACCGGGCCCCGTCCAGAACAGCTATAAGTCGAAACTCCTCCACTATACCTGCTTCCTGTCGCCGACGTCAACAATCCTGTCGAGATCGAGATGGTGGACGAGCTCCTCGATGCTTTCCGGCTCGAAGCGGAAATGGGAGTAGAACTCCTCGCGGGACAACGGCGGCTGCAGGTTGGCTCCATAGTTGCTCGAAGCACCGTAGAGAACAGGCTTGTACTTGCGTCGCTTCCCATCGCAAGCGAACTTCGGCGCACGTTTCAAGGCCGCGATTCGAAAGCCCGTGTAGTCCGCACGCAGCTCAGTCAACTCCCTCATGTGCCGGTAAAAGAAGACGGTGAAATCCATGTCGTCCTCCTCGATTGCTTCAATCAACAAGAAGGTAAGTCGCCTCCACCTGCGCCGTTCAGCCCCCGTCAAGTCTCACAGGGACCCTCGGCAGCGGCCTTGCCACCGTAGGACGCCGCACGGCGCGCGTCGCCCTGTGGAGGTTGCGGCGGATTGTGCGCGCCATATTTGTTGAAGTACTTCCCTTACCCTGATCGCCGACTGGGGTTGCGATGGAGGACGGTGCCCCATGAATCCTGAGCCTTGCGAGGGCATCCGCCCTCCCGGCGTAGGTTGGCACCTATTCGCTTCCCGGGCGGGCCGGTTGGCAGCCGGAACGTTCGCAGTGGGACGGGGTATGGCCGGGGGGCGAAGACGGAAGGTTATCGACGAGTTGGTTGTCAGTCACATCGCGGTCTCCTCGTCGCATGGCGACTAGCTTGATGGGCACTCTCCGCCGACCGACCTTTCGGCGCTCCTCGTCCACAAGCCCGTGATTCCGGAGTGGCTCCTGTCGGTCCGGCCTGGCTCCCATGCTCGGGATAGGTCTGAAGTTCGTTAGTTACTTGCGTAACCGCACACGTGTCACGCTTTTCCAGGCGTTCTCGGAAAAGCAACGGACTACAAACGGCTCTATTTTATTTTTTTCGGCTCTATTTCATATCTATCCTGTGGAACCTCACTATTACTTTACTGTGGAGCCAAAAAAAATGGTAAAGTAGAACTTTTACATTACAAAGTCTGTCCGGTACGTCACCCAAGTCGATCAATCGAGTTGAAAGGTACGTCTAAACGTCACCCAAGTCGTCCAATCGATGGCTGGGCCAAGCCTGTAGACGATGGCTGCGTTACGGACCCCGCATGCGACGGCCAGGCCGGCCGACGCGGAGCAGTCGCCTCCGGTGGCGTGTCACAACGTGGAGGATGAGAGCGAGGGTGATGCTGATGACGACGGTGAGGAGGACGGCAACGCCTTCATGCGCGGGGACCAGTTCGGCGACAACACACCTAGAAGGGGGGGCAACGTCAATTCCTCAGCCCGAGGAGCAGCAGCAGCAGCAAACTGGGGATTCGGAGGGGGCGATGCCGGACTTCAATGTGGAGTTCGAACGCGTCTCGTGAACTGGGTCCAGTATGCTCGCAGCATTGATTGGCCCAAGGAGTTTCCTGCCCAAGGAGTTTCCTGACGACCTCTCGGATTTCTCCAAAACCTCCAGGATCCCCAAGCTCTTGGACCTGATGATGCTCAACGTCGGCAAGCTCTACACGCGAATCGAAGGCAACCAGGAGTACGGCTACCTTCCGGACATGGCACGAGGTTCGAAGGGCAATATCGGCGCGCTGCCTGCTGAGAGCTTCTGCGAGCGCATCATCTTAGCTGCCAACATCGTTATGACCGATGGCAACACCCTCCTGAGCGACGTGGATCTGGACATGCTTGTGACCCTGCGCATGCACAGGGAATTTGTTAAGTGGGCTCGAAACAAGTACGGCCACATCCTCCAGAAGTTCAAGTTCAAGTCTGAGATCATCCCCATCGATGAAAACTTCGAAGAAGACGACGATTGAACCACAAAATAACCATTCAAACTTATCCCAGTTGCTCTTGACATAGTTGTGTAAGGCACGAGGCTGGCAGTGGAATCGTGGCGATGCACCAAACTAAATTTTCAGCCCGAACAGCCTTTACATTACTTTGCGCGACACACCGTTGTGATGCCCGATCTTTACTTTGCTTATTACTTCATTCAAAAAGTTTGTAATGTAATGTCGTTACTTAACTCAAAGTATTGAGCAAATGCACAACCCTGTTTTAAAGTGCTTCTTACGGCTCTGTGGGGCCAGGCGTACGGCCGGGGGACTAAACCCGCCCATGGGTCGCGAAGCGACACCACACCACACAGCCCCGCCTTGCACGCCATCACTACGACGATTACCTTACCATGTCGAAATCCCGGCGTAGGTTGGCACCTATTCGCCTCCCGGGCGGGCCGGTTGGCAGCCGGAACGTTCGCAGTGGGACGGGGTATGGCCGGGGGGCGCAGACGGAGGGTTATCGACGAGTTGGTTGTCAGTCACATCGCGGTCTCCTCGTCGCATGGCGACAAGCTTGATGGTCACTCTCCGCCGACCGACCTTTCGGCGCTCCTCGTCTACAGGCCCGTGATTCCGGACTGGCTCCTGTCGGTCCGGCCTGGCTCCCATGCTCGGGAGAGGTCTGAAGTTAGTTAGTTAGTTAGTCGAAACCGATTGGGTTAAACGGTCACATCTCTTCATGGGATAACGCTGCCGCTCCGTCTCATCGTCACACCTTTACTAGCCCAACTTTAGTCACAATAGAATCTCATCCCGACGGCCACTCTCACTATTCGCCTTTCGATCAATCATTGGTCTGCTGCACAATTCACCACTGCCTGACCTGACCCATGATCCCTACTGTTGTAATCAGTTAGACCACCTGTTATACTACGAGGATCCCCCAGCCACTTAGCATTTATCCACCCGCACGCACCGTCGTCATATGTCACGGAACACCCACGACTTAATGCATGCGACTCTCGACTTTAACTATGGCACTGTTACACTCGCTTATTCTTCACGATATTGTCATTACATCCTTCTTTCATCAGTCACTGAACAAGATGATGGCCTGATCTCTCGTACAGAACTCGCCATAGTTCACCATTAGCCCACCTAGCATCTTCCTCCACGTTTCCTCTTCTTTACGATCGAAGCCTTTTTCTTTTTCGATTATGCGCCTCCTCTTGCAATATCCTTTTCATCACCTCTCAGCCTATGCCACGTTCAACTTCGCGCTCCTTCTCCTTTCTCACTCACACTCACCTGCTACTCCGCTCTACTCTATCTTTCTCGTGCACTTCGCACACTTCTCATTCCACGCCTCCTCACAACTCAACGTCTATTTGTCCCTGGCCAGACATTTTTTTCGTTTGTTCCAGATTTCGCTCGTCACCGAGTTCAATCTGCGAGGGCGTAGGGATACAAAATTCCATTTAGGGTTAGTAACCCCCCCTCTCTATCACACTCAGACCCGATAACCAACAAATCGCTGTGTCGAACACCGTGCCGCTCTTTGTGTCGTAAGAGGACAGGACAAGCAGGGTGGCACTAGCACTGCCATCATTCTCTACTAGGGGCACCGTGATTTTTACTGTTCTCTAGTTACGTTCTTTCGATGTGGGAGACCTGGCCATTAAGGACACTCCTCTACCACCGCTGTGAGAATGCCGGTTCTTTCTGCTGCGAAATGTTTGAGTGCTTCCATTCACGTGAGAGAACAAGATGGCAGAAGCAACGAGCAGATAATACTTGTCCGTATCAGAAGACGGCTCTCCAGTCTGATAAGTAGCAGACGGCGACATATGGGTCAAGGAGGGCTTACGCTTTTGAAGGGCAGTATGATCTTCAAAGATGGTATCAATTTTAGCTTGACAATCCAGTGAAATGGAGCCATCTGAAGTTCTCGTAACGCGCATACCAAGTAGAGTGTGAACTTCTAAAAACGATTCCACAGAGTAGTCCTTCCTCATGGCACGTTGGAACTCAAGACGAAGTACTTCAGAAGTGCAGATGACGACAACGTCGTCTACGGATAAAGCACACAAAAGAAACGTGGCATCATCGCGCATTCGAGCGCGTATGCGCGACGCTGCTCTTGCGGCTCGAGCCGCTGCTGCTGCGGAACGCCATCTCGCCGCTATGCATGCTGCTGCTGCCGCTGCTGCGGCAGTCCAACTCGACGCGGGACGGGCTGCCGTCGCTGCTGCCAGCGCCGACGCTTACCTCGCCCATCGAGCTGCCGCCACGCTGCCCAAGCTACCCGTGCCGCCCGCCACTCCCACATTGGCGCCCGCACGCGATCCACTGGCACCCGCAACACCCCTACCACCCCTCCCGCGGGCAACCGCCGCACCACTGCGTCTAGCACCCGCACTGCCCATGCAACTACCGCAACACCCCTGCAGCTGGCAGCCGCAACACCCCTACTACTAGCACCCCCTCCACCCCCGCCGCTGCCGCCGGCAACCGCCGCGCCCCTGCCCCTGCCACCAGCCACCGCAACACCCCTGTCACGGCCGCAGCCTCCACGAGCGCGTCACCTGGCACTTCTCTCATTGGGCCACGGTCACATTCGGCGCCACCGTCTGTCGCCCCCGTCCACCCTACGTCATCCGGGCCAGCCCCCTCCCTCCCGACACGCCGTCCACGTAACCTGGGCGATTTGCGCTCTGCGATCGACGAGGTCTCCATCAAAGACCTCATTATATCGCCGTGCTCGTGCATTCGCAACATTCCCGCCCAATTCCGCGAGGCATGGGCGTGCGCAATGGCCGAGGTGTGTTCGTGGTTTGAAGACGCCACTTCCGATGACGCTCGTGACCGTGCCCTCCTTTGGTACATGAGCCTTCACGGCCTACTTCATCGGCGAGCACCACGAGGCGGCGCCCGTCGGCCCGACGTGCTCACTGACCGCTTTGCAGCCTTCGCCGCTGGGCGTTACGACCTCCTCATTGACGTTTACCTCCACGACGTGACTCGCGTGCGCTCCCATGTACGCTCACGGGCGGCCCCCGACGATGACGCGGACGCACTTCGTGCATTGCTGACTAACTAACTAACTTCAGGCCTCTCCCGAGGCATGGGAGCCAGAGCATGGGAGCCAGGCCGGACAGGCAGGAGCCGATCCGGAATCACAGAGGATAATCACACAGTTGGGGCAGAGGCGAGGGACGAGGACTCGTTGATGACGGACCGCCACTGCGCGCGGTCTTGTGCGAAGTCGTGCAAAAGCGTCGCAGGCCGCGGACGTGTTGGTCCACGAACAATCGACCTGTCCGTCGCGTTCTGCCCAACCGAGCGAACCCCATCCCAGCGCGAACTTCCCGGGTGCTAACCGGCCAGCCCGGGAGGCGAGCAGGCACCGTCTCACTCCGGGACGGCCGTGTGCGAGCTACTAAAGAGACTCATTCTCGCTCTGAATGACCAACATGATCTAACGTTTGGAGTGCCCGATGATGCACTCATTCAACTCAGGAATGAGCCAATTCGAACAACGCACCACCCATCTTTGCAACGAGCTGAGTCGCTTCAAGACCCTCTTACTACGCCTCAATTCGTGGAGGATCACCTAGACGAACTGCAATTGAGCAGTCTCATCCCACAGATTTTAATCAACTCCTCCCTCTTACTCACCGACTTATACCTCAACACTGTTCCGTGAAGAGCGTCAATCCTTCCTCTGACTCACACCCGGAGGGTGATGACGTTTCCGCTATATGTGAGATCCCTGAGGATCAAGCTCCATCCTCACCTTCACCTTCTAGCTCACATTCGCTTCGTTTCAAAGCTCCTTTTTCTCTCGCCAAAGGCATTCAGAGTGTTACCTCTCTGACCAAGCCCAAGTCAGGACACTCTCTTCTCTGAAGATGAACTTGTTTTGCCACTTTATGTGGCCTCTGAGGCGCACTTCTTGTTCATCACGATCTCGTCCTTCTTATCACATTTCTCAAGAGATATCATGTTGCTCTGCCACAAGACATCTCGAGGGGGTGCAGAGAAATCTGCTAACTCCTACCCTTATTCCGTCCGTTGAGAGCGCGATCTCTTCCTTACCCTTCTTCTTCCCTTTTCACCAAATCTATAGTCCTCTGATTTGTGTTCACGCTCATCATCATGGTCTAGCGCGTCCCGTAGGTATGTAGGATCACATGTTAACATAGGTGTGTTTCTATGTATTGTCTGTCGTGTGCTGAGGCTAGGGGGACCTACCCTTGTTCCCTGAACCTACCCTGCCAGACTCGCACGGCGAGACGGGATTGTCCTTCACTGAGGTGTATGACTCACGTATTTCCGGGAAAGTGAAACAGCCGACCTGGAATCTTCCGGGAATTTCCATGTTATTCCATTTCCGTGGAAGTTTCCGGAAACTGGAGAGTAGATTTTCGGCCACCTGGCGGACTAAGCCCAAAGTGGCCAAAACGCTCAATAGAGACACGTGGGTGTCCACTGAGGTGTCTGCGACCGCCACCAGCACGGGGAGTGCGGTGGTGTGAGCAAGTAAGGCGTTCAGTGGTTTAGGAATGTCTTTAAAGGTAACTGCAAAGAGGGGGGGAGTGCAAACGTGAGCATGCGGGGCGCTCGGTGGCTAACTTGAGTGTTTCGTTTAACTTTGATTGCAACTAACTAACTAACTAACTAACTTCAGACCTCTCCCGAGCATGGGAGCCAGGCCGGACCGACAGGAGCCAGTCCGGAATCATTGCAACGCTAGCAGCGTTTCAGTCGCAGCGCCTGAGGCTTTGAGAGCTGCGAACCTCAGTCGTCGAAAAGGCTGTCGTCGATGCGGCGGCTCTGGCGAGGAGTCTCGTCGACGTCGGCACCATCTAGGATAAGCGGCCGGCGGGAAGAGGCAACAGAGGCAGAGGGGAGTGTCTTCTTCTAGCACCAGCAACCAGCCTTAACAGTCGGAGTTCGACTGTCGTCCACATTGTTTTCAAGTTTAAGCCCCTGCTGACAAGGCGCGATGCTGTCCCACTGAACGTCGTAGTTGTAGACCCGGGCCCGCGGCTTGAACTTGACCACGCTCCCGAACCACCACAGATGGCTCTCGAAGGTCGTCGTCGAGGTGTCCAAGCAGCAAAGTAGAACGTAGAGCGGGATCTTTTCGTCCTCGTGGAGAAAGGCTTGTCGACGAACGAGAAGCCTGGAGGAACTTCAAACTCATCGAAGTAGACCGTACCATCTTGCTCTTCGTCTCTCCCGTCATCGTCGTCTTCCAAATCAAGATCTTCGTCGTCCTTGCGGCCATTGTCGTCATCGTGGCTCTCACCCGGCAGATAGTCCCCGATGTCCGCGCGTTGAAACTCTAGACCACAATGGGTCCGCCTTGAGGGTCAGCTTTGTCTTGACGTTCGCCGCGACCGTCAACTTCGACGAGGTCGTCCGTGTAGAGCTTCCAGGGGCGTCCAGCACCGCCTCTTCTTCACTAAAGAACGCAAACACTTTCAGCCCTTTGTCTCTGAAAGGTTGACCCTGTAAGGTTTACTCAGCGCCTTGTGAACCGCGGGGGGCCTCCCGCCCATCCCACTGGAGCGTGTGGCCCATGACACCAACACGAACGTGCACGCCGGCGCTCTCACTAAGCGGCCTCACAGTCGGCGAGCATGGAGGCCTTGCGCGCACTACATACTGAATATTCGTGATTTGACGCACTTTTCCAGCCTCTGAGAGGCCCTTGGAAATTTATAGAAATTTCTGGAAATTTCCATTTCCAGAAATTTCCATTTTCTTTTCCGCGCGAGTCATATCCTTCCGTGACTTAACATCACTGCCTTGCGGAATACTCTGCACCATCTCTTGACTCTTCTGCACAGGACACACGTTTATATCCATCATCACACAGGATACTCTCGCAAACCTCAGTCCCAGTCCAATCATCTTTTGATGATGGAAAATGGAAACCTCCACCAGACCACAATCCCAGGTCTACAGTCGAGATCCAGGACTACCAACTCGACTCAAACTCTACAATATTATTTTTATAGTTGTTCCTGCTTTACTGGCCACCCCCAGACGATTTTGTCCCGATATCGACGTCTCACGATGATTATTCGCATTGTTGTTTTGGACGCTCATAGTTTAGCTTCAACTGCACCACGCTGCACTCAGGACGGCAGCTTTGACATATATGTGACCGATAATCCTGGACTTATCATCCTTCAAAAACAGTCGTGCACTGCTCATTATCATAACGACGGTTACTTCACCAAGCCGACACCGACTTTATCGCTTGGTCATATCTCTTCTTGGGATAACGCTACCGCTCAGTCACCTCGTCACATGCGTCTCAGCACGTCTTTAGTCACCATAGAATATCGTTCTCATGATCACAATCGCAGTTCACTTGTCGACATACCGTTCGGTCACTGCCCACTTTATAATCAATGCCATTGCTACCAATTAGACCACCCATTATACTACAAGAATCCATCAGTCACTTCGGATACACCCACCAGCACGTATTGTCGTCCTATATCATGGAACACATGACACTGATGCACTCGCTTCTTTTTAGACACACCACGATCCTCATGTCCATATTGTATCTGGCATCATTTTCGCGATGTTGTCACATCAATCCTTCCTTCATTAATCACTGGAAAAGATGATGATCTGACCTCTGTATTCACCTTGTTTCACATTTCACCCATCTAGCATTCTAGTCCACAGCTTCTTCCCCTTTGCAGTAGATACTTTCCCCTTTTCTATTTGTTCGCTTCCTCTTCTTATGTTCTCCTTCGCACTTGTCACCCCTTTCAAATTGTTCCGCCTTCTTTCGCATGTTCGCTTTCTCACATGTCTTCACCTGCTGCGTCACCTTCTATACTTTTCTCGTGCACTTCGCACGCCTCTCACCACACGCCTCCTCAGAACCCATCTTCTCTTTGTCTTTGGCCAGGCATTTGTCTTGTTTGTTCCAGATAGCACTCTCCCCGAGTTCAATCTGCGAGAGCGTAGAGATAGAAAATTCCTTTCAAGGGTTACTCTTGTCACCCCCACACCCAATATACCAAAGTAATCGCTGTGTCGATCACCGTGCTGCGCTTTGTGTCGTTAGAGACAGGACATTAGGGCAGCACTACCACGGCCATCATTCTCCACCAGAGGCACCGTGATTTTCCTGTTCTCTACCACGCCCCTGGACTGTCAGGCCGGAATTTGACTCAATTCGTTAAAGTACGGACATGTCACCTTCCTCCGGTCGAGGCGCGGGTCGGCAGGCTTGGCGGAGCTGCTGGAGGATCCGCTGGACGTGGGAGAGGTTCATGTCGCGAAGCTGTCGGATCTGTTCGTTGTACGGCGCTTGGCTGTCGGCGTGGAAATGCAGATAGAACGACTCGGGGTGGCCGAACGAGGTACACAGTGCCTCGGCCGCCATTCGCCCTTCCTCCAACGTCGGTAGCACGGCCTGGCGCACGTCGTCCGCGAGACCGAACGACAGCGAGCTAATAGAATAGTGGTCCTTCGACAACTCTCCGACGATGAGGGCGGCCTCGTGATCGAATTGCCGCTGGTCTTTGCCCTCGATGTCCAGCTTGATCATCTGCAGCTTGAGACGTCGGTGCCTCGGAGCAGCCGCGTCCTCGTATCTTCGGGAAGCCAGGGCGGCGGAGGGCCCTTGGCCCGTTGCGGCTCTCACCAGTGCGGCGACGATCCTGTCGGCTTCCGTGGGTTCCTTCTCTTCCTCGTGGGCTCGTGGACGATTCGCCTGCTCCGTGCGTCGGATCGGCGGTTCGCTGCTCGGCGGCTCGGAGTCGGATGCGTCGAGATCCGATCCGCGAGGCGATTCGGGTCGCGGTGGTCGCGCTCGCTGCTCTCGACGTGCCCTGAGCGAGCGCACATCCTCCCGGAGATCTTGGATTTCGTTTGCTGCGGCTTCGCGAGCGTGCTCTGCGTCCTCGCGGGCGCGTCGGAGCTCGTTCTGAAGGGCTTCCTTTTCCTCACGGGTCGCGGTTTCGAATCGAGCCGTCGCCGCCTCTTCGATCTGCACCGCGATTCTTGGGCAAACCGATCGCGCTCCTCCTCGCGCTCTTGCGCTTGCTTTCGACTCTCCTCATCTTGTATTCGGATCCGCTCTTGCAGCAGGCTTCGCACTTCTTCATCTTGCCGGGTGCGCTGCTGCAGCTGGTCTTGGAGCAACGATACCATCTCCTGCAGCTCGCGAACTGCTCGGGAGCTTTCGGCGGCGCGCTCATCGGCGGGTTCGGTTCGAGTCGTGGCCGGGGCGCTTGGCTGCTCGCCCGTCGACTCTTCATCTTTTCTCTCTTCGGCTTCAGCCGGTCTTTCGGTTTCTCGGCCTGGCTCGTGTGCGGCGGCCGGCTCCGGCGCGTGTGGCTGCGTCGGCGGCGTCTCTTTTTCTTCCGCCCCTTCTCTCCCGGCGTCGGGGGGGACGTCTTCATCTCGCATGATGCGTCGCTTCGGCATTGCTGCTGGCGCTGTCTCTTTCAGTGCCTCTGTTCTGGCTTGGCCCGTCTTGTCGGACTCCGCTCACTCTTTTCCGGTGGTCGGCTATTTGGTTGTCCTCGAGCTTGTTGGGCGAGTCGATGCTCGTCTCCGGATTTCGCGCAAATATACGTTTTCACACGTATGCCGCGTTCGACGCTCCGCTCAGGACCACGTCGGGAAGCTTCTTTGCCACTCAGTTCCCAAACTGGTGGTGATACCGAGAGATGTTGTCTCGGCCGGGTACCCTTCTTGTTGTTGTGCGTGTCTTCACGCGGGCGTACGATCTCGTCGACGACCGTACGGAGCACGTTACGTGTGCTAGTCTTCTCTCGAGCGCCTCGAAGAGCTTCGGGGGTGATCAATCCCCGCGGCGACTACCGGCGGTGCTTGTGCTGTTCCCAACGCTTGGCTTGCGGTTGCAGGTTCGGAGATCTCGCCGATGTAGCAAGATCTCGTATCGTCCACCACCTGCGGCAGGAAAGGATTATGCGCGCTGACTTCTTACCCTGCTTCGACTGTGCCCTCGACGTCTCGAGGGTGCCGAGCGGGTCGAGGAGCGCGTCCTTCCTGTCGATCCACCTTCAAACTGCCCACGAGCATCAATCCGAAGACTCGTGAAATGATTTATGGTTGAGATTAGTCGATTTGAAAAGAGGGGGCGCCTGGTGGCGTTGCAATACGCGCGTCAGGGGTTGAAGTAGAGTCCAGTAAACGGGAAGTGGGGTAGAGCTAACTTAACTAACTTCGGACCTCTCCCGGGCATGGGAGCCAGGCTGGGCCGGCAGTAGCCGGTCCAGGATCACAGAGCAAAAATCACACAGTTGGGGTAGAGGCGAGGGATGAAAGTGCGTGGATGGCGGACCGCCACTGCGCGCGGTCTTGTGCGAGGTCGTGCCACGAGTTGAAGGGGATGTCGCATTTCCGGAGTGCCTTGGCGAGCGACCTCCCGTACGTCATCTGCGGAGCCCCCGGTGGGCGCTTGGAGCGGACCCAAGACGAGAGCATCTTGCGAGGGAGTCGGGAGAAGGGCATGCGGGCGACGTGACCGGCCCAGCGGAGCTGGCGGCGCGTGACGTAGACGTCGATGGACTCGAGGCCGAGGCGCCGCAGCAGGATCTTCGTTGAGATGTGGTGGAACCAGGTGTGTTTCCGGGTCACACGACACATGACGCGGGCGCACTGCGCGTGGAAACACCGCAGCCGGCGGAACAGGACCTCAGTGAGGCACCACGATTCCGCACCGTGAAGGAGGATGGCCAGGACGAGCGAGACATAGACGAGGCGCTTGGCGCGAGCAGAGACGGACTTCGAGGCGAAGATGCAGTCCCGCAAGGCACCGAAGGCCTGAGACGCCTTCTTGATCCGCGCGTCGACGTCTGAGTCGTCGCGGCAGTCGCGCGAGAGGACCGAGCCGAGGTACTTAAACTGGTCGACGACCGGTATGAAGCGGCCGCGCCCGAGCTCGATGTCCGAGAGGTTCGTGTCGTCGAACGACTTTGGGTCGCCGTACAGTTGTGCCGGGCGAGCGACGAACAGCATCTCCGTTTTGGACGCCGCTTTCGTGTGTCGGTTGCCGCAATGCACCTCCATGCCCCAGGCGTCGCAGTGTTCGATGAGGCGCGGTGTCTCGCTGGCGGCGATGTGGCGGTCCCAGAAGAGAAAGGCAACGTCGTCGGCGTACGCCGATTCATCGAAGGGAAACTCGTCGCCGCGAGTGGACCAACCCCGGTTCGTCATCTGAAAGTCTTTCCGCGTACGGTAGACACACCGGGCGCGGCCATGGCGTCGTCGAAACGACGTCGTCAGTGCCGCCATGAACAGCACGAACAGGACGGGGCCCAGGACGTCGCCCTGCTTGACGCCGATGATCGAGCTCGATAGAACTAGGGGTAAGGATGGCGGTGTAAGGGTTACCGCCACACGTGCGCTGATCAAAGCAGCTTATATTGGCGGGGGTGAGAGCGTCGTGCTGAAAGGAGAATGTGTAAGGGGGACGGCAAGGCGCTAGCCTAACCGTCCGGGCGCCGCCAGGGCCCCGGCGGCCGAGAGACGTAGGGGCCGTTGGCGTTTCTGTAAGCGTCTTGGCGTTCCCTGAAGTGCTAACTAACTAACTAACTAACTTCAGACCTCTCCCGAGCATGGGAGCCAGGCCGGACCGACAGGTGCCAGTCCGGAATCACGGGCCTGTAGACGAGGAGCGCCGAAAGGTCGGTCGGCGGAGAGTGACCATCAAGCTTGTCGCCATGCGACGAGGAGACCGCGATGTGACTGACAACCAACTCGTCGATAACCTTCCGTCTGCGCCCCGCGGCCATACCCCGTCCCACTGCGAACGTTCCGGCTGCCAACCGGCCCGCCCGAGAGGCGAATAGGTGCCAACCTACGCCGGGAGGGCGGATGCCCTCGCAAGGCTCAGGATTCATGAGGCACCGTCCTCCATCGCAACCATGCGGTTGGCGATCAGGGTCCCTGAAGTGCGCCTGTGCGTAATGCCGTTGCCGGAGGTGGGCGGTGTCTGCACCGCCTTCGGCGTACTGGTCGTACTACCGACTCCGATTCCAACTCCGACGACGATATTCTCGACCTCGTCGATGACGATGAATCAGCGGATGAGCCAGTCGCTACGCGGCAGAAACACGACGCTCACCGAACTGCCTAAGTTCCGGGCAATGACTCATGATACACACCAGCAATTTGTTGTCGAAGATGGAGTTCGCGGCAAGCGTCTCGATATGACCAAGACTTATGCGAGCTCGATGATCCGCGACGAATAACCGACGGCGACCTTGCTGTTTGAGAGTAAGGGCTGCGCACAGTTCACGGAAGCTCACGAGGAGCGGGTCTTCAGGTTCACGAAGCTGAGCAAAACGCCGCTTCGCTCTCGCCTCAGGCCCAGGCTGCTCAAGGCCTTCGTAATCATCAAACTTAACTTTCCCTAACGGGAAGAAACTCGACGGCTGCATCGACTACGACCGGCTTTGGGCGTTGTTCAAAGAAACGCCAAACACCACTGGCGAGCACGACAATCCCGAGTACGACACCGAGGTTGATGATGAAGAGTCCGGCGCCGAAAACACTTGATCGCATGAAGTCCTCGCACCTCCTCTGGGCGTCCTCTCGCTCTGCCCTTGATGACGCCCTTCTTTTTCTTTTCGCTTCTCTTTCGTGTCTCCGCTTCCTGCGGCCCGCGCCTCTTCTCCTCGCACGAATATCAACTCACGGCCCGTGGCTTCTACGCCATCTTCTCATCGGCAGCTCTCACCCTGCCTTGCCCTTGCCGCCGCCTCCTTCCTGTTCGCACCGCCTGTTGCGTGTCCACCTCGCAGCCTTGAGCCGTAAGCCCAATACCGTCGAGCCTTTCACGGCTACCCACCCCGCCCGGGTCCCGGTGGGCTTCACGATCGCGCACTATGCACGTAAACAGACTTCCGATCAAACGGGGGAGGGCACAGTTACGTAATTGGACGTGTTTCATGGCAAGGGCGGCATAAACTCAAACTAGCCTCTTTTTCCCTGCAACCGCGGACACCCTGCAGACTCGGAGCAGCCACAGGCGCAAGTGTGCCTTGGACGCCGACATACGCAGATACAGCTAGACGGCAGGCACAGACGACCCGCGAGTGCGGTGAGACAGCGGATGCGGCCGCAGCTCCGTAGCAGATGCGGACAGCCCCAGATGCGGACACGCCGCGGATGCGGACACGCCGCGGATGCGGACACGCCGCGGATGCGGACACGCCGCGGATGCGGACACGTCGCGGATGCGGACACGCCCCGCCACGAGCGGATGCGGATAACGCGCGGATGCGGACCCGAGCGGATGCGGACAACGTCGCGGATGCGGATAGCCCCGCCACGAGCGGATGCGGATAACACGCGGACGCGGATGACGAGCGGCTACGGATGCGGGTAAAGTGTCCGTGAGCATCTTTGATGAAGATTCCAACTTCGTTCGACATGTGGGGCCACCAAAATCGTTCCTGGGTCGCCTGGACCATACTGTAACCAACTAACTAACTTCAGACCTCTCCCGAGCATGGGAGCCAGGCCGGACCGACTGGAGCCAGTCCGGAATCACGGGCCTGTAGTCGAGGAGCGCCGAAAGGTCGGTCGGCGGAGAGTGACCATAAAGCTTGTCGCCATGCGACGAGGAGACCGCGATGTGACTGACAACCAACTCGTCGATAACCATCCGTCTTCGCCCCCCGGCCATACCCCGTCCCACTGCGAACGTTCCGGCTGCCAACCGGCCCGCCCGGGAGGCGAATAGGTGCCAACCTACGCCGGGAGGGCGGATGCCCTCGCAAGGCTCAGGATTCATGAGGCGCCGTCCTCCAATCGCACCCGCAGTCGGCGATCAGGGTAAGGGTACTGCGACGTCCCATATGACCACCGTTAACCGGAGTGTCATGGTAGAGTCGAATGATGAGCTTGCGCAACGTGGAAGGGGCCACAATCATCGGGTGCAAATCAACAGAAATGCGGTAAAGAATATCCTTCACAGCTTCATATGGTTCGATAGCTCCGTAACGTCCCAACGAATGACCTTGGGCCATTCAATAGCGAATATCCTCGCAAGTAGCATCGGCTTCCTACTCACGCGCGATCTCATCGAGCGTCATATTATCTGGAATTTTATCAATGTAATCCTTGTACGCGGAGGCCCGCCAGAAGGAGACGGGCACGCACACGGTGCACCGTGATGGAGAGACGCCGGTAGAGGTGCGTTGTCTGAGCCGCCGTTTCTGCCGCGAAGAAAGGAGCACCCTCCTTGAGGCCAGTGTTGATGCCAATTTGACGGGCAACACGGTGGAGAAGGCCATGTAGGTTGTCATTACCCTCCGCGAAATTACCAACTACAAACCCCAGCACGGGCCCGAACTCCGCAAGGCGGTCCCGGAGCGGACCCCGCGAGGCTGCAGGGTCGACCCCGCAGAATTTCCTGTCGGCGTACGAAGCGTGCGCGACGTATTCGCGTTGGATGTCGTTGGCCCGTTTGTCGACTGGGCTCGGGGTGCCATCGCGGCGGCGATCGACGTTAGTGCTCGGATACCGCGACAGGCAGAATACGATCGTCTTGACCTCGCCGAGGCGGAGACTGCCCGGAGTAGGCGTTCCCGGTGGCTCCGCGATTGAAGAGTCAGGAACGAGCCTCGACGTGGACTCGAAAGAACGGAAAGCACGCCGGGCGAGGGGTGGGGCGCAATTCCAGAACAAGCCCAAGGGCTCGACCGTGTGCCGGACGCCCCTTCGTGCATGATGCCACTCACCACGTAAAGCACCGAGTCGTGCATGCAGGACCGAGCTCCGTTGCGGTTGACCAAGCGATTGTCCTTGAGAAAGACGTTGCCGTACGGGTCGAGAACCCGCGGGGTGTCGCCAAGAATGCCACGCCCGGACAGCGGTACGCAGGCCGGCGACGGCAGCCCGAAGAAGCTGGCAACGACTTCCGGGAAGCCGCTGTTCGAGAATGCCAAATATCGCGAGGGCCATGAAGCCACCCAGGCGGTGGAGAGCTTGTCGGTGCACAGGAAGGACACCTTGCGGACTTCACGCGCAGGGGGAGCACGAAGGTCCGCCTCAAGGCGCTCGACGCGAAGAGCCTCGCGTTGTCTCGACACGAACCGTTGCACCTTCCCGCACGGGGCTCCGGTCGATGTGACAATGCCCGCGCGTTGTACTGGCGCGGCCAATGGGCCCTCGTCAGGCCTCCCGGCGTCCGCCTGCAAACGGCTCCAAGCGCCACAGAAAGCGCGGGCCAGCAAGGACGTTGGTTGGGACGCCGCAAGGGTCTCGAAGCGCGAGCTCATGTTGGCTGCGTCGAAAGAGCTACGCCCCAGCAAGGGCGCGAGCGGCTCGCAGAAACCGCGCACTGTGCCGCCCATGGCCGGAGAGCGGCTGAGCATACGGGGAGGACCGCACAGGCGGTCCCAGCGAAAGCCGCATCAGCGACATCGGCACGCGAGCGCAATCCCAGGCCACGCAGCCGACTGGGTAAACGCAGGCGGCGTGTCGAAAACGGGTCAGCAGCCACAATATCGCCGGCAGGGCCCAGCGCCGTGTAGTAGGAGTCGAGGGCCGCGGAGTCGAAACGGGTGAGGGCTGCACGCGAGTCGGCCGGGTAGGCGTGCTGGGTAACGTGGCCAGCAAGAGAAGTAGCACAGTAGTACATGACAGCATGGGCGGCATGGCGCGAGTGTGACGTGAGTGCACTCAATAGTTTCAATTTTATTGCACATTTCGTCGATTTTCTCGCTCACCTCTTGCCGGGCAAACGACGGGTGCCAACCGCAATGCCGCCAATCGTGATGCCCTCACTCACGACCCTAATGCCACGAAGAGTTCGAAACGAACAGCCGCCCTCGGTGCGCCATTCCACTAGATCCTGGACGGAGGGGTCGTCCAAGACGCGAAGACCCTGGGCCGGGCAGTGGAGGTAGGACTTGTCGAGCCGCAGTGCACCGTTGCGCACCTTGATCTCCTCACCAGACGCCAGAGCTGCCAGCACAGCTTCGCGTGGGGGCCAGCCATGACGACGTCATCGAAGAAAAAGCGGGCACAACCCCCGTGCGAGCAGAGACGGTCGTCTGAAGACTTCTGCTCGGGGAAGGCAGCCACCGCGCATACAGTCGGGAAGGTGGGCATGCCCTGGCGTCCGCCGTTCTCATAACGGATGGAGGCAAACTCGCCGTCGAGAACTATGGGGGGAACGGGCGTCAACTCGGCCTCTGCAAGGCACCCGAGCGACGTAATGTTTCCCTGCTGAGTAGATAGAGTTAGGATCGCAGTATCGCAGTTGCGCGTTCGATGCGGTTGAAGCAGTTTTCCTCATCGAGCATGATGATGGCGAAATCGTAGCTCCAACAAAGAGCGCAGTCCAAAGATGAACGGAGAGATCCCGTGAGGCACGCCGAGGCCGCACTGAACTGGATAGCATTGTGCGGCAACATCGTCACGGATTTGTAACGCGAAAGCGCGGCCAGTGGCTCTCGCGTGCACGCAGCCCATCGCAATAGGACGCGCGTCCGGCACCGCGCCCGGGGACTCGAGAGGTTTCTTCAAGAGCGGGCGCGAGGAGGCTGGTACCGACGTAGGTGTAGTACCAGGCGGGAAGCTCGCCGGCAGCATACGCAGTCTCGAACTCGTTTACAAGAGGCATGGCGCGCTGGGCCTCCGGGCAAGGGAATTCGGACGCCAGGACGGAGAGATACTCGTTCCGGAGCCCTGCGGGCCCGATCCCCGCCTTCGGTGGCTAGCGGCGATAAACCTCCAAGGTCGAGGACAATACGCGGCTCGGAGCCGTGATCGAAGCCCCCAATTGGCTGATTGCGCGACGGGTGTTTAGCTGCCATCTGGGCGATAACATGGGCATCGCTGGCGTTGGCGACGCCCAAACTGACAATAAGCGCGACGGCCTTTCCCAACTGACCGGCATGAATGAGGCTCATGACCCTGGTCAGATCGTGGGGCGGAGGTGAGCGCCGGCCGCGCGCACGTGCGTTATCCACGCCACGGACGAAGCAGTCGAAGACACGCTCGTAGTCCCGACGTTCCCACGCGCCAAAGCGGGCCGAGAGACAGCCGCGCGGCCGCGCTCGGCCCCGCGAACCGACCGGAAGAAGAGGAAGTGCGCGACAGTCAGCCACTTGATAGCCCGCGAACGCTCCAAATCGTCGGCCGCGTCCTTCCATCGCTGCGTTATGTCGACCATGGCCCGTGCCCAGCGCACTGCGACGTCGGGACGGCACGGGTTCACATTTGCCGCGAGGGGGGGGACATGGAGCTGGTCCAGGTCGAGCTCGTCGATAACCGACCATGAATTCGCAGGATCCCGACGTGCCATAGGGGGAGGGGGCGGATATGCCGCGAGAAGATGATCCGCCGCTATCTGGGCTGCAGCAGCGGCGGCAGCACGGTCCGCCATGGCCGCAGCTCGCGCGGCCGCGGCAATGTCGGCAGCTTCGGCCGCCGCATCGGCTGCAGCTCGAGCATCTGCCGCCCGAGCTGCCGCCGCTGCCGCTTGAGCCGCCGCCGCCGCCGGGTCGGGAGCTGACTGTCGCCGTCGGCGCCCTGTGCCTCTTGACCCTGACCGGCCAGGATGTGGCTGTGAAGGTGGCGGTGGCGGCGGAGTAGGGTGGCTGCGCGTACTCCGACCGTGTGTGGGCACGAACGAGTCGTAGCGCTCCTTACGGCATTGTGCCGGGCCGTCAAGGAGCTGCCGGCGTACTCCTGATCCACAGCTGCAGAGCGCTCCCGGGCGTATGCGACCGCAGCAGCAAAAGCGGCTTCATTGTCCGTGGCAAAGGCCCCCCCCAGTGGCGCGTCGCGAGCAGCGACGCCGTCAATCAAAATTTTGGCACGGTTGAGGGAAGCGAACACCTGCTGGACTTTGTACTCGTGGAACACCGAGAATCGAGCTGCGGCCGCCCCATCGATGGCCATGCGCACATAAGCGCAACCTTGCGGAATTCGGCGTTCGCCCGAGTCGACGAAGTAATCCCGAGCACAGCTCGGGCGACACCCATAGAAAAAGAAGCCGAAACGTGCAGTCCATGGAGCGCGGCGTATTTCGTATTAATGAACTGCTCGACTTCACTCTGGGCGATGTGGACACGAACGGGAGGGCTTGCTCAAGGGCCAAACAGAGAGCGACAGCCGTCGAGTGCATGGGCACCAATGCTGAAGCAACAGACAGACCGAGTGTTGTGACCAGTCCCCGACTGCCAATGGCCGTGAAGGCGGGACGGATGTCAACTATGGTCACCGACTCAAGCCTGTGCGACGGTAGGACGGAACGCCGAATGGCTCGCGACAGCTTGTCCAAGACGCAAGTGACAGCTCGGCGGCAAGGGCGGCGGCGAGGAGGAGCGAATGGCTCACAACCTCGGCGTCGCCCACGACGACGAGTAACTGCAGAGGCGGCAGCGAACGAACAGGCGCGACCAGCCCCGGACCAGCCCTGGCGAGTGGGGTGGAAAGCATCCGCCCCGGATTCTAGAGGTCGCCCGCAGTTACGATGAAAAGTGCAAGATGACGAAACACGGACCATGGTCTCAGATCGGCCTCGCAAACTGCGGGTGTAGCATGCAGCGATGAAGGCGGGGGAGCTTGCCGCTCGTCGCTGTGTGGCCGCCGCGTCTCAAACTCCCTACATTACTTCAATGTGATAGGAGTAAGGGCTTAGGAGTAAACTCAAAGGCTAGCGAACGTGCGCTGATCAAAGCAGATTAGATTGGCGGGGGTGAGAGCGTCGAGCTGAAATGAGTAAGGGTTAGTTCGAGTCAAGGTTGGCATTGCTGAAGACTCCGTCGGTGGACGAAAGGGCGACGATTGCGGACTGAGCGTCGGCGGGGTCGTGGGTCGAGCAAGTGCCAGCCACGACGCCGACGTGTGCGGTGCGCGAGGCGTTGGACACGAATGCGAGTCCCGGTTCGGTCGGGTGCGCGAGCGTCACGGGCACGTTGTAGGTTCGGCCGGGTTGCACGAGCACTGTTCGCTTCGCGTATGCGCTCACGGGCTGCGTCGAAACCCGCGTCATGTGGTCCGGTAGGTCGGGCGCTTCGCCGATCGTCACGCGTGCGAGCGTGCGGATGGGCGGCGGTTGGTGCAGATCTTGGAGTGACCATTCCGGTTGCAGGATGCGCTTGTCTCGGTTGGATTCGGCCTCGGCGATTGCAGCCTGCTGGCGGGCATAAATCGGAGCGACAATGGGTTCGTCCTCATAGAGTCCGCGGTGGGCCAACGTGGGGGCTGAGACTCGACGCCCGCGGTACGTCATCGCGCGTCGCTGATACACCGTTTGCGATGGGCGAAAGAGGATGCGGTCCTTGGGATAGTCCACGACGGCCCCAAGTGCTTCGATGTCGGGACACTCCAGGAGGAAATGCTTGTTTGAATCCGCGACAATACCAGCGATGAGCACCGTCATCTCGTTGGATATCGCCAGGCGTATCACCACCCATTGGGAGATGCAGGTGGTGTTCTTGCCGGAACCGTATAGCTTTCGACTGAACGGTAGATCGCCGCGGTCGATAATCATCTTTCCTTCTTGAAGGCGGCTACTAGATCCCTGCATATGTAGGTCACGTCAGCAATGCCGTCCACGCCGACGGCCGTGCTGAACGAGCGTTCACTGACTGGGGAGAAGACATGAGCTGGCATGAAGCCGTCCAGCGTCTAGTCACCATATGGTTTTGAGTCCTCTCTCGACCGGAGCTTCATCTTCGGGTGAGATCATGGTATGGAAACATGACGGTTCCTGCATGGCGTCTCTGGCAACTGGCATCGTGACTTGCGCGTGCCTGTCGCTAGGTTCCATCCTTTCTGCGAGAGGGTCGCGTCAGCAACCATCCACGTCTCTTCTGGAGGTCGAGATGGGGGTCGGTCGTAGGACCACGTGACTTCTGGCGTATCGAGAAAGCCGATCGTTGCGGGATCGTCTCTCGTTTGTGACCCCTGCGAGTTCGGCATCATGGTAGATAGCGTGGGGCTTATCTGTCGGGTTGACCGTGGCTTTGGAGCGGCGGCCTCGATCTGGCGGTAGGTGTGGCCACAGGGCTCGAGCGAGCGTGCGTACTCCTCCATAGCATGCTCTCGAAGCTCGGCAGCAGCGATCGTTCTTCGTCGGCGAGGGATCTTCGGCGTCTTTTTCGCGCGTATTTTCTTTCGGGGAGGGTGGCGGCTTCGGCATCTGTACCTGTACCTGCACCTGAACCTGAACCTGAACCCGTGCCTGTTCCTGCGGGTCTTCCTCTTCGCGCGGCTGTCCCAGAGGGGCTGACTCTCCGGCGACGTCGTGTTCGTTGCTGGGTGGCAGAGCTTGCCGGCGGGTAACCGAACGTCATCTCGTTCCGCACTGTACTGCTTAAAGACCTGCGAGACTCGGTCGCGCGTCGGCTCGCTGATCTTCGCTGCGCATGCCGGCGGCGGGTTGGTTGCCTAGGGATCTGTCGGATCGTCGGCTGCTGTCCCAGTTTCGAACTCTTCTGGTGCGGCGTCTTCTCCACTCGGCGTGGAAAGGTCGGCTTCGGATTCCGGCTCTGCTTCGTCCGGCTCTGCCTCGTTGTCGTTTTCGCTTTCCGGGCGGGGCTCAAGAAGACGTTGCGCCGTCCCCGGCGCGTCAGTGGAATGTAGAATGCCGTCGGGAGCCGCGAAGAAGTGGACGATGTTGGGCCCGATGGGGAATGCGTACGAAAGGCCGCGGTTGAATGCGGGTGCGGTCTCCTCAGGTGTCGCTGTCCGAGTCGCTGATATGGTCAGGGACTTCGTCATCGTCGACTGTGGTACAGGCGCGCGGAGCGGCGAGTGCGGGGATGGTGTCGACGAGCGAGAGTTGCGACTCGTCATCGGTGACGTCGCTTTCGGAGTTGTCATCGATGAGTGCTGGCATTTCCTCATCGTCGCTGGCGATTGGTGGTCTGTGCTCGGTTCGAGGGTCCGCGTCGGTCGCCGAATCGTCCGAATCGTACACGAGGGTATATCGTCGTCGGAATCGTAAACCGAACGAGGGATTTCCCTAAGTGCGTGGATGTCGGTCTCCGGTGCGGGCACTAAGATCTCGGAGCGGTCGTCGCCCAAATCACCCTGGTGGTAGCGCTCCTCAGCGATGCGTAGTTCGTCGGCGGCAGTGGCGAGGATGTCCTCGAGCTCGGCTTCGGGAATCTCGTTGATCACGTGTAGGAAGTTGACTGCGGGGACGTGGCGGCGCGCCGGCGGCTGCGTTACCGCGCGGCCTGCGTTGCCCGGCGGCGTGCCATCGTGGAAAGAGCCGTGGGAGAACTCCTCCGCGGAGTCCGTCGTAAAGGTACACCCGGCGCTACCACGAGTGCTGCTGCGGTCGTCATCAAGTCCTTCGAAAAATGAGCCGGCGTAGTATCTGCGGTGCTTAGCGGTCTCGGTCGCGGTCGCGACGCCGATCGGGATCGCGGTCGCGCGTTCTTTGGCGGCTGCCGGCGGAAGCGGTGCTGGCGACACTCTGGCAAACCGATCGCATCTTGCTTAAGATCTTGTCGAATGCGGCGAACTCGTCCTCGGTTAGCGGTGCGTCGACGACGGCAGCCGTGGCATTAGCGTGTCCGGCCGGATCAGCGGGCAGTGGCTCCCGTTGTCGGTTCCGTTGCTGGTTCTTCCACACACGAAACGAGACAGAACCGCGGCCGTTGTCGATGTTGCGTTTCAACTCGATGCGGTAGGCTGCATGCATGTGCGCGACCCATCGGTGTTCTTCCGATGCGCGTGCCAAGGGATGCAGCATCCGCCGCATGTGTTCCTGGCCCAGCAGAACGGATCGTTGAGCATGTTGTAGTGCTTGCGCCCAGGCTGCTCTTGCCCATTGGTGAGTTGGAGGTTACCTCGAGGATTTCGCTTGTCCTTGTCTTTGTCCCGACGTGCGTTGGAGCGGCGGTGCTCAACGTCACACCCTAGCGCTAATGACTTGCTTGAGTGCGCCGAAAGAGTAGTACGTGGTCGGCTGCGTGAGGATGGCTCGTCGCAACTCCTTCCGAAGTCCAGAAGCTTGGCAGCCTCCGATGACCATCTCCAAGATGTCAGGCTCGTCGAGCGAGAGCCTCGTGGTTGTGCAGTAGCGCGTGGCGACTCTTTGGAACTCGTGGAGGTAGGTCAACAGGTGCTCTTCACCCGTTTTAGTTGGGACTTTGGTCTGCCTGAGATCGCGTGGCTCCTGCCAGAGCTGGCCGATGGTCTTGGGTGGCTGGCATGAGAGGCTCAGGGTCGCCAGTGTGGCTATGACGGTATTCAACTTGAGCTCTCGATATCATCGAACCACGTCTCCATACTTCCGATCGTCGGCGCTCTTCGAGGCGTAGAACCTCTCGTCGAAGGGGAGGTAATAGAAGAACTCGGTTCGCTCCGCTGTGTAGTGATGGATCGCAGGGCGGATGCGGTCGCGGGCGGACGCTGGCAGCATCTTTTTATAGATGTGCGGGAGTAGTGATGGTGGCTGAGCTCGTTCAGCACCATGTCCGCGTCGATGTCGAACTGGTCTTGGTCTCTGTTGTCGACACGGAGCTTGATGGCCTCGAGCTCGACTGCGCTACGGCTGTGGCTCTGGCTTGGCGTACTGTCCTTGAATGCCTGCGCGATAGCCTTCCCCATGAAGGTGCACATCATCGAGAGGCTCACATCTAGCTCCTGCGCGTCCCTCAGAAGGGCTTCGGACGGGTAGCGCACGCGGCGTTCGAGGGGACTCGGCTTCTTCGCTGCGCCGCCAGCTTCTTCATCGGCTCGCGCGCTGCGTCGCCGCGCCTCCTCTTGTTGGTGCTGGTGTTCGCGCGGACGTGCGTCGTGTTCGCGCTGCGGGAACTCGTCGGCGGCACGCCGCATATATTCTTCGCGTTCCTTTTCTCGCGCCAGAAATCGTTCGCGTTCTTCGATAAGTTGGTCGATATGGGCTTGAGCGAGTTGGGCTTGGTGGCGCCGCTCTTCCTCTTGTCGGCGCATTTCGCTTCGCATCGCACGAAGTACTGCTCGTAAGTCGTCGTCTTCGTCCTTGCGCTCGTCGTCAGAGCGGGACGGGGTTCTTGCGGGTCGCGAGGCTCGGCTGTCCTCGGGCAGGTCGGCGGCCGTTGGCTCGCGCTCGATCTCTTGCTCGCGCGCATCGGCGCTGCTAGTCGGTGGTTCGGCGTGGGCTCCTTGTCGTGACGAACAAGGCGGTTGTCTTTCCGTGCCCACATTCTTCTCATTGTTGCTGTTGGTGCTCTTGCTTGCGGTCGTCGTCGAGCAGTGTGGTCTGGCTCGCGGGTCTCGTCGAGCTGCGGACTACTTCGGCGGCCCTTCTATTTGGCCACGATTGGTCTGAGCGAGCTGGTGTCTCGCTCTGCACGTCGTGCGTGTAGTGGCTGGCGTCTCAGCTGTTAACCTCGTCCTCGGTTGTCGGGATGCGAGGGATGAGCGGGTCTCGCTCGCTTTGGCAGAATCCGGTGCGGTTGAGCTCCTTGATGCTCAAGGTCGCTGCTTTCGGCGGCGATGTCGTAGACAACTCGTCAGCTGTCCGCGAAGTGGTTGGTGTCGCGTCTTCTTCCCTCGACGCGGTGCGGCTTCTTTTCCGGCTTGGGCACATTTCCGCGGTTGATCAGGCCGCGGGGCGCGCTTCGGCGATTCTACTGGTTGTTCTGCAACGCTGTGTGGGTCGGCTTGAGTCACGCGCCAGGTGTAGGTGCGTAGTCTCCTGTTCTCCACCACCTGCGACGGCAAGAAAGAAAAGCGGGCAGTCCGCTGACCCTGACTCGGCTGATGTCCTCGCAGAACACGAAGATGCCGGACAGGTAGCGGCTTCTCTCTCTCCGACTCGCCGAAATCACCACTGGATCGCCATCTCGAGTGCGAGATTACATTCATTTCTGGTAAGAACTAGACCGCCAGCTGTTCACCAGATAGAATGCGGACGTATGCTTGGAAGCTAGTGAAGAAAGGGTACAAGATTTGTAATGGTGCGGTGAATAGAGGGCAGGGCTGACAGCACTCGAGCAGCAGGAGTTGCTGTTGCCTGGGAGGCGGAAATAGTTATACTGTTCAGGTGTTGGGAGTAAAGACGTAGGGGCTGCCTGAGAGGCGGGGCCTAGTCGCGGTCATCGCCGAGTCACGGGCCAGGCGAAGAGAGGACGGGCCCCGCTTTTGTTCGTACGCATGCTGCCGCCGGACAGGGGTTATTATTAGTAGTTTGTAGGGCTCGGGTAGGCGAATCCTCTGAAAACCTGCCGCTGCATCTGCTGCTGCTCGGGGGTGGCGAGGGCGACCATGTCAAGATGGCGGAACCCTGCGACGGAGTGGCGGGTCTTGTGGCGTGACAAAGGGGGGGTCTTGTTGTCGCTGTTGCTTGACGTTGTCATGGTGTTGGTGGTGTGTTCCTTGTCGTCGTTGTCGCCGCCGCTTCTTCTCGCCTTGGCGGCCGCCGCCACCGCCTCGGGGGCGGTGTCGAGGGGGGTCAGCGTCGCGTCGTCGGCCAATAAAGGGACTCCGTCCTCCTCCTCCTCCTTGATGAAGGCTGGGGTCGGCGGCACGAGGGGGGGATCGAGTCCCTTGCGATAGACGTGGTCCCAGTCGACGCCGCCAAAGTAGGCGTGGTTTTTGACAGCATCGACCTCCTGGAGCCTCGAAGCGGGGTCTTTCTCCAAGAGACAACATAATAATGCGTCGACAGGACCGTCGGTCCTCGGCGCGCGCGCTCTCAGGATATTCGTAAATATCCCCCTTGTGGTGTCGGCACGAAACGGCGTCTGACCCGTCGCGAGTTCGTACAAAACACACCCGAGCGACCACCAGTCGACGGCCTTTGTGAGGCACCCCCCCTTCTGCAACACCTCGGGGGCCACATACTCGATCGTTCCGGCGAATACCTTCGTTTCGCCCCCAGTCGAGCACAACCCGAAATCAGCTATCGCCACGTGACCCCGCCGGTCGACGAGGATGTTGCTCGGCTTGAGGTCGCGGTGGACGAGACCCTTCATGTGCAGGTGGCCGATCCCGAGGGCAAGCTCGCACGCGTAGAAACTCACGCATCTAGCCCGCGCACCGTCCAGGGACCCAAAATAAAACGGCATCCCCAAGTACAGCGCCTCCTCGGTCTGGAACGCGAACTTGAGACCCGCCAGAAACGGGTGCTTGAGCCGCTTCAATATCGCTCGCTCCAACTTGGTCTGGTCCACCATCCCTTTCTCGATGATCACCTTCTTCTCCAACATCTTCATGGCAACCACCCGCCGACTCCCTGATTCTACCACGGCGGCGACGTCTCCGAACGACCCCCGCCCGAGCCATGCGGCCATCTCAAAGTCGCACGGTGCGAACGGTTGCGCGGACATCCGTTCGAGCCCCTTGAGCATCCTCACCATCTCCCTCCTTCCTCTTTCGTGTGGATTTTTTTTTTGCCGTTGTGTTTCTACAAGTACCGTCATTGGACGAGGCGATCTAACCTGGTTTGATCCCCCCAAAAAATAAAATAAGGATAAGTTTGGTTTTTGTTGGATCTTTCGATACAAATCTTCGCAGGCAGTTGTTGGGTTGGATTATCATTTTGACGCGACGCGTCTCCTGGTTGGTTTGGTTTGATTGATTTCTTAGCCGACGAGCGCTTTTTCGGTTGGTTTGGTTTGGTTTATTCTCTTCCGGCGTAGGTTGGCACCTATTCGCCTCCCGGGCGGGCCGGTTGGCAGCCGGAACGTTCGCAGTGGGACGGGGTATGGCCGGGGGGCGAAGACGGAAGGTTATCGACGAGTTGGTTGTCAGTCACATCGCGGTCTCCTCGTCGCATGGCGACAAGCTTGATGGTCACTCTCCGCCGACCGACCTTTCGGCGCTCCTCGTCTACAGGCCCGTGATTCCGGACTGGCTCCTGTCGGTCCGGCCTGGCTCCCATGCTCGGGAGAGGTCTGAAGTTAGTTAGTTAGTTAGTTATTCTCTTCACCGACGCACGCCTATTTTTCTATGTATATATTCTTTTGTCTCTTCGCCGACGCATTCCTGAACCATGGACGAGACAGCTTGAGCTGCGCGCCGGGCGGAGTTGGATGATTTGAAGGGCCTGTTCGACGAGAAGTTGCTGACCCAGGACATGTACGACGCTGCTGTCGAGGAAATCCCAAAGAAATACGCTGCAGAGCCTGCGCCGCCGCAAGCGGCAGCACCAGCGATGGCAACGGCACCAGCCCCGGCACCAGCGACGACAACGGCGGCGGCGGCTCCGGCTGAAGCCGCTGCACCGTTTACAACGAAGCGACATGCAATAACCGTCGATTGAATCTTTCTTTGTTGGTCCCAGGGCGGGTGTTAGAGCGCCGGCCGTCGCCATGCCGCCGTACGAATGGGAGGATAGCAACTCATAACGTGCTCGTCATCTCCATGCCAAGATTTTTGGCCACAATGATGCGCGTCGCTCTGAAGGAACGGCGCACGTGTTTTGCGGCCCTGTGGCAGTAATGCCCATTTCCCCCACTTGCCTGCCTGCCACCTGACTTACCCTGGTTGTTGCCCTGGTATTGACCTTGCATTTATGGGGGGGTGTCATCTTGACACCTTCACCTGCGCTTCCACTGGACCCAATGTACCGGGCATTTGTATTGCTTTCTTGCTGTCTTCTTGATATTACCCTCTTTTGATTGTCCGATTTCGTGATGGCGTGAGGTATTACGCTGAGATCGGGCGTGTGGTGGTTTCACCCGCGGTTCGGGTTGGGAGGAAGGGTTGTTGAGGCCCCCGGTCCGGCCAGGAGGGGCGGGTTTCCGAGAAAACCACTACAGTGGTCTCAGAAACGGGAATCGATAGTCCAACTCCCGGACTATCGATCTCCTGTTTCTCGGCGGCGAGTCGGTTCGTAACGGTCGAGTGAGTGCGAAGCCGACGCATTTGTGGGTGAAGATCCAGAGGATCACGGGTACCGCCGCGGGGTTCATTTTACGTGATTCGGATCGAACGGAGAGCGGAGTCACTACGACTCATTTTGCATACTTTTGCATATCGATCGTCATATCGTAAGGCATTGTTATAAGACCTAACTAGCTCGCGCGAGGCAGACCACCTCCCTGACGGCGAGCGACTACACCGGGAAGGCCGTCCATAGTCTTCACGCGCAAGGCAAATGCTTCCGTAAGACCAGCGCACCGGTACAGCGCGCAGTAGTCAGACGGCTGCCGGCAATTGTCGTCTGACGAAAGAATACAACAAGTGAGTTGTGAACATCCGGAACAAACCTATTATCCGGGCAAATCGCGATCATGGCAGAGAGGCCAATGACAGAACGATCGCAGTGTTTCGGGACGCACAGGGGCGTCTGCAACGATTCAGTGCAGGGACTCCGTTTGCGTCTATTGGAAGAACACCGTTCAGTACGCCCTTTCAACGACAGGAAGCCGAGGAAAGCGGCATCGGAAGAGAGGCAAGATCATATGATAGCCTCGACAGCCCCCCGAGCGTGGTCATCCTTTCGGATCCACGCGGCGGCGAAGGGGGGGATACGGTTGCGTCAGACGCAACTTCAAGACAAGGGGAGCCGACGTTCCCGTACGCACGACCCTACGAACGTGCGATGAATACTACGGAGTCATCTCGAGCGGAACCCGAACCGTTTACGGCGATGCGTGGACCAGAGGAGAGTGCACCTCCTAGGCCACCATCTGTGAATATGAGAGCGACAGATTTTCGCGGGGATGTCGCCCCCGAGGTTCTGCAGACCATCAACGAACGATTCGAGATGTACCAGTCGCAGATGGAGCAAATCATACGTGAACTTGAGAACACCCGCCGCGACGCTCAACAACAACGCTCAGAAGTGGAGCGACCGCGGATCGACAACGATCGACTTCGGCGAATGATGGAGGAATCCATGCAGGCGCATGCTCGAGAGGCACGGCCAACCTCTCCGAATGCTACGCGTGTTACGCCCGACGACGATAATGACGCTGTATCGGCACTGACCGACGATCAGCCACCGCGAAGTCGACCGGAGCCTACCCCGCACCATCATACTGACCCCGGTTCGGCGCGTCCTCGTGACGAAGAAGAAATACTTCGTGTCCGGAAGGGAGCTGCTGGTATGACACGTATCACATTCTCGAATCTCACGGGGCAAATTACCAAGGACCGTGATGAGGTGGACGCGTGGTGGATGCAATTGCGGCGTATGATGGAGGGAAAGATTGATAAACCCTAAATAGCGATGAACGTGATTGGAGGCGAGTATCAACTTGCCCCTATGGAAGCTTATCGCAAGTGGGAAGTTGAACGACCGCCGATGTGGAAACAATACAAGGATGGGACCATCACAATGAAAGAGTTGCGGCAGCATGATGAGGACTGTCTGGATGCTATGCAAGAAGCGACGAAGCTTCCTTGTCCACCTCGGGCTACGGTTGAGGAGCTTGAACGTGAATGGTTCAATTTACGACTCTTGGGTACGATTTTGGATTATGCGACAGAGAGAGCTATTTTTCGGCGTTCTGAAGTGACCATTGGGGTTCTCAAGAATCGGACTTCCGCCTCACCACAAGACCAGCATGGAATTGTGCTTTACAATGATGCATTCGATGCGACTCCGCAGGTAGTGCAGATGTTCCCGACAGCTAAGCTTTCTGTGCAATACGGGAACATCCAAACTTGGACGCCAGTTGGTAAACCGTGGGGTTATGACAGTCTATTGCGTTCTATTCGTATCAGAGCGAATCACCATCACATTCCTTCCGGTGATCAGACTGCTGGAAAAGCTGAAGACCAACTTGAATGCCCTGCATACGAGGAAGATATCATCCCTCATTTCGCGTACGTGACGAGTACTCGATTTCTTCTTCCAAGCCAACCGTACTTCTTGGAGATGGGGTGCGATGTGCCGCTGGAAAAGAGTCATGTATTCCGACCTTATCGGACACTCCTCCAAGATCTCCGCCTTGTACCTGGTTCCTATTCATCGTATTGTGCTGATGAGCCCAACGAAGTTCATGTGGCTGTGGAGCACATTGGTGACGAACCCATTGGTATCGACCCCGAAGTCCCGGTGGTCGAAGGCGAGATCATGCCGCATGAAGGATGTGTCAACATGCAGCTAGAAGCCATTGATGACGTGTGTCATGCCACGCTTACGGCTGCTGTTGACGACGACGAAGTCGAGGAGGATGTCTTGAGTGACAGACCTCCTCCTCAGCCACCTCCATATGAAGAAGTGAAAAAAACACCAGAAATGGAGATGGAGGCGACTGTCAAGGAGCTGCTATCTAAGCACGCCTCCTTGGCTTGGATACCCATCACCTACACATTCGTCGTTGTCTACTTTGCTGGCGCTGGAGGATCAACGTTGGGTATCCGGCGATGCAATGAGCTATATGGCAGTTCATTTCGCATTGTCCTGGCTTTGGATGCTTGTCCTCAAGCCCGAGCCACCTTTGAACTCAATTTTCCGAAGATTCCCAACGTTTTGCATGAGTTGGGGAAATCTCATCGTCGTACATGCGACTTGGTGTTGTCGTATTTACATTCAGATTTTTGGAAGCACTCTTATTTTCACGCCAGTCCGCCGTGTATCTATGGATCGACTGCCAATTTGCACTACAGGGACGCACGCAAGGGCGCTACTATTACTTCTTGGGTCCTGCGTCATTTCCGCAACGCACCTTATGTGATTGGACGATGGACACTCGAGCAGGAACCATCAGTGATCCCTTTTGTGCATCACCAATTTTATGTGCCGCGTATTGTTGATTTCTATAGTATCACGCCAGAGCTGCTGTGCTCGCGCATGCGCCTACTTGCTTGCAATGTTCGCTTGGAACTGCCGTTATTATCGCGTGTACCACCGAATTTACGGGACCGTTTTGGCCCAGCGTTGGGATTTACGGGTGGTCACCCGCTCATTATAGTGAACAGTTTCTCATCTACGCGCCCGGCTATCGGCCCTGCCTTCACGGTGACGCGCAATAAGCTCCGCTTAGGACCTCATTTCTCGAACACCCGTCCACTCACGTTGCAGATGCACCAGGAAATTATGACCGTCCCTGCTACGTGGCAATGGGGTGCGACAGTTTCCGAGACAGTAGCTATGAAGATGCTTGGCAGTATGGTGCCACCCGCGACTATGACGCGGATTGCGCTAGCAGTGCACAATTCGTTTGAAACTTCACTTCGAAATTTGGGTAAGTTCCGGAATATTGCGACGACTACGCTAGACCAATCTGATCACCATATTCTACGGTTTTCACCTTTTGCTATAGAGTCGCGCATTCCAACGCTCGACCCTGCCACTCGAAGTGTATCATGGATTTCGCCCGATGAACTCTACTCTTCTGCGAGTCCTGCACCATCCGCTGCTGCCACCACCACCCCGCCACCGCCTTCAGTTACATCGCCTGGGACGGCTTCATCTTTTTGCAGGGGGCACCGTCGCCACTGCTGTTATGCAGAGCAACCAAGTTGATAACCAGCCCTCCGCAACTGCTGAAGAAGAAGGCACCGCGAAAGAGCGACCAGCGTATTTCAATACGTACGACGTTCCGTGGGCGGACGCGCCTCACGACGAACATGGTCAACATTCACCGGTGATGCCTCCTCATTTAGCGGATCAGGAGAGCATGCAGGTCATCCCTCCGACCGTCGCGCAGGTCGAAGAGGTGATGACTGAATTGGGTATTACAGAGCATCCTGCCTTAGATGATGACGAGAAGCTGATGATGAAGCATTTAATCTCGTATTCGTGGGCATTTTTCGATGATGTGATGAGACCTGTTGATTCACCTGAAGTGACGCTCCGGTTCAAAGAAGAGAACCCGACTCCCGTCAAACTCTCGCCATATCGGTTGTCGAAAGAAAAGATTGAATGTTTGCGGATGCAGATTGAAGCATGGACCCGAGACGGAGTTATTCGTCCCGCGAATTCTCCATGGGGTTTCCCTATTTTGATGTTGCCTAAGAAAGGTGCTGAGCCTGGCACTTCCAATGCTTACAGAGCAGCTGTCGACCTACGGCGCCTCAATGCATTGCTCAAGGATGATAGCTGGCCGAGTGTGAGCATGGCTGACGCGTTGATGTTTCTCATTGACAAGTTCTGTCGTTCCAGTTTGGATATTCGTTGGGGCTATCACAATTTACGATTGTCGCTGGATGCACAAGATGTGGTCACCTTCACTAGTCCTCTGGGAGCGCACAGCTACATGCGTCTACCTTTGGGAGTCAAACCAGCCGGAAGTTTGTTTTGCAAGCAGTCGAACACTGACTTGTCGCAATGGCTATATCGTGATCTCGTGGCGTATATCGACGATATTCTCGCCGGTCACGCAGATACAAAGAATCACTTGCAGTGCCTTGTGCAGGTTATTCCCCATCTCGCCTTGAAGGGGTACAGCGCCAAGATCAAGAAGATTCATTTTATGCAAGAAGTCATTTAGTTTTTGGGTCATTTATCTGCCCCGAACGGACTTCTTCCATCACTAAGATCTTTAGAAGCCATCAGACACATGCCGATTCCTGGCACTTTGTCGGATGCTGACCCTAAGAAGCAAGTGCGATCTTTCCTTGGAATGGGGAGCTTTTGCCGGCGTTATGTAAGGAATTTTGCGAAAGTTGCGGAGCCATTAAGACAGCTGACATTGCCGGACGTGAACTTCAAGTGGACGAAAGAGTGTCAGGAAGCTTGGGATGCCATCATCGAGGCTATTGTCACGTCGAAGGGCGTCTACCATCCTGATTACTCGTTGCCTTTTACATTCGAACTGATGCTTCCGCGCATGGGTTGGGTGCTTACCTATTTCAAAAAGTACCAGTCGTTGACGACGATGGAAGAGAAGGAATCGAAGAGAGAGTTGTCGAGTACTGGAGTCGAACCGTGCCTAAGTCGATGAGGAAGTATGATCCTCGGCGCTTGGAACTCCTCGCAGTACTCTCTGCTCTCGAAAATTTCCGATTTTATATCGAAGGTCATCATACGAAGTTAGAGACGGATCATCGTAATTTAACGTTTCTGCGGGATTCGAATCATACGTCTGGACAATTAGCACGATGAGCTATGCGGCTTGCTGCGTTCGACCGGGAGCTCGGATGCAAACCTGGAAGCTCCCCTGGCATGCGTATTCCGGATTGTCTGTCGCGTAACCCTATCGACAAATTGATCGAGAAAGATGAAGACGGGGAACCGATCAATGAAGCTTTTTTGATTTCCAAGAAATCCCCACCGATGTCCCTGGCACCGCTTGCTTCACCTTCTCTTCGGTGACGATGCCTATGCTGACGGACAGCGGACCCACCGCAGCTATGGTAGCAGTTAGTACGCGACAGAACGCACAACCGCCTCAATTCTCGTACGAATCTGAGCCAGTTGACTCCGTCGAACGTCTCCCTTTTGCGGATCAAGCGGAGGATGAGATCACTCTCGACGAGATAGCGAAAGAACAAGCTGAAGATGAAACATGCAAGCGCATCAGACGAAAGCTCGATTCGGAACAGAAAGATCAAGACGAGCAGTCATCGGTACCATATGAGATTGATGACAACGTGTTGTATAAGGTCGATGATTCAGCTTCTCAACGTCTTATCGTGGTCCCTCTGTCTATGCAGACGCGTGTGATCGCCATGCATCACCGAGGCTTGTTCGGAGGCCATGTAGGACGAGATTCCACAGCGAATCAAATCCTAGAACGGTATTGGTGGCCAAACGTCTCATCATCCGTTAATGAGTTCGTCAATGCCTGCATTATTTGCCAGAAGATTCGATCCACCATGCCTAAGCGCAATGGCTTGCTCTGTCAACCAAATCGCATCGGAGACTGCTATGTCCTAGGTATGGATTTGATTGGACCTCTACGAGGCGCTGACCTGTACACGTACATACTCGCAATGTACGATGCAGCATCACATTTCTTGAAATTAGCTCTGATCAACACGAAGCACGATTATTCGATCTTGAACGCGTTTGTGGACAAGATTTTACTTGAGGGATGTCTCCCACGGTGCATAGTCACGGATAATGGAAATGAGTTCGCGAACAGGTTATTTCGCACGTTTGTTCGTCAATTCAACGTACGTTGTCGTACTACCCTTCCGTATCATCCTCAGAGTAATCATACTGAGCGTGTCAATCGATTCATCAAAGCCTTCTTGCGAGCTGCGATCGATGAACAGCGTCAGCCAGATTGGTCGAAATTCCTCCCATATGTGTCATTCATGTACAATAGGATGTACATTCCGGGAACGAAGATTTCACCTTTCATGATGCGTACTGGCAAGCAACCCCTGTTACCACCCGATTACAATCTTTTGAGTGAACAGCGTGATCTACCGCAATCACGTCATCAGATTTTGGTGGACTTTAAGAACAAGTTTGAATTTTATAGTCGACTCGTTACACGAGCTCATCAGAAAGCACAGGAAAGTCAAAAACTCAACTATGATGCCCACCAAGTTGACATCCAGTTTTCCCCAGGTGATTATGTTCTGCGTTTCGTGCCTAAAACACGCCACAAGCTACGGCCCATTTGGCGCGGACCTTACATGATTACTATAAAGATCTCTCCCGTCGTTTATGAAATTCAAGACGTTAACGACGATGATGCTGAATCGGTTGTAGTATCTGTTCAACAGATTGTGCCTTTGAAAGTGCCAACCATCGACACTTCTTCAGCCCCTCTACATTTACCCTCGGACCGCGACCGGTTCAAACATGGTAAGTTCGTGATTTTCAGGGTGAAAGGACGATCCAACGCGCGGAAGAAGCGTATATATGTTGCCGAAGTCTACGAAGAATATGACTACGACAATGATACAGTTGCGCTTCACTATTATACCGATTTGGGACCACGCGATGATCCTCGCGTCTTTGATCCTACTAAGCCTCTGGCTGAGCGGCGCTTAAGACCAGAATACAAAGATCCTGACGGAGGTAGCTTCACACGCCTACGACCCAACATGGAGGGCTGTGAACCCTGTGTGACTGATTTTCGCCCGGATGAAATCGATGTCCTCGTCACTAACTTCGGTCTCCACAGCAACAAAGTTCCTGCTGATGTAGCTGAACGAGCTTATCGTACCATTCGTGAGCGTGACCTTCGTCACCCTTGAAGTCGAGGACGACTTCATCTCAAGTAGGGGGCTCCTGTGGCAGTAACGCCCATTTCCCCCACTTGCCTGCCTGCCACCTGACTTACCCTGATTGTTGCCCTGGTATTGACCTTGCATTTATGGGGGGGTGTCATCTTGACACCTTCACCTGCGCTTCCACTGGGCCCAATGTACCGGGCATTTGTATTGCTTTCTTGCTGTCTTCTTGATATTACCCTCTTTTGATTGTCCGATTTCGTGATGGCGTGAGGTATTACGCTGAGATCGGGCGTGTGGTGGTTTCACCCGCGGTTCGGGTTGGGAGGAAGGGTTGTTGAGGCCCCCGGTCCGGCCAGGAGGGGCGGGTATCTGAGAAAACCACTACAACATACGTCCGGCGGCAGCATGCGTACGACCTACGGGTGGGGCCCGTCCTCTCTTCGCCAGCCCCACGCCTCGGCGATGACCCCGACTAGGTCCCGCGTACTTATCTCCGCCCGTCAGGCACATCCCTCATACCCCACAAACCCACCCACATCCTTCATGCTCCCCACACACACCCCCCTCTTAGCAGTCGACATTTAAAGACAAACAGGCCCACGCCTCGGCGATGACCCCGACTAGGTCCCGCGTACTTATCTCCGTCCGTCAGGCACATCCCTCATACCCCACAAACCCACCCACATCCTTCATGCTCCCCCCACATACCCCCCTCTTAGCAGTCGACATTTAAAGACAAACAGGCCAGCGCGGCGTGCCACGCTCTCGCCCAAACACACGCAGAGCGCATCGCTGCGCGAACCTGGGTGGCAAGCGGCTGCGCCAACTTCACAGAGGCAAAGGCGGCCCAAACTCGCCGCATCTAACGTGAGTGGGGGATCGCCAACGCATTAGGCCGGGCTCGCTGTGCCCTCACCGCCCTCACCCATGTCGCCGCCTCGGGGAACCCCACCCAGGCCGCCCGATCCCAGCAGGACGTCACCCTTCGTCGCACATACGTCCGGCGGCAGCATGCGTACGACCTACGGGCGGGGCCCGTCCTCTCTTCGCCTGCCCCACGCCTCGGCGATGACCCCGACTAGGTCCCGCGTACTTATCTCCGCCCGTCATGCACATCCCTCATACCCCACAAACCCACCCACATCCTTCATGCTCCCCACACACACCCCCCTTAGCAGTCGACATTTAACGACAAACAACTCTCCGCCCGTCAGGCACATCCCTCATGCCCCACAAACCCACCCACATCCTTCATGCTCCCCACACACACCCCCCTCTTAGCAGTCGACATTTAAAGACAAACAAACAGACAAACATCTGTCGATTAGTAGCTAGGACATTTATTTAAAGACAAACAAACAAACAGACAGACTTCATGCTCCCCACACACACCCCCCTCTTAGCAGTCGACATTTAAAGACACACACACACCCCTCTTAGCAGTCGACATTTACAGACAGACAAACATCTGTCGATTAGTAGTAAGGGTGTTGGGTTGAAGCTTTAAATATCTTGCCGATCTTAGCATATCTTGCGTGCTTGCCCTGGAGAAATGATGGCGACGCCTCGTGGGACTAGTCACGCCTCGTGCCTAAAGAGCGCCGCGACACCGAGGGACGCGCGCGGCTTGCGCGGCACCGCCCGAGCGAAGCTGAGAAGCAGCAGAAGCACCGCGACCTCGACGCGGACCAAAAAGCGAGAGCGTCGTGCTACCGGGCAGCCGCAACGGTAGGAAAAGGACCGCGAGCGGGCGCGACAGCGTCGTGCTACCGCGCGGCCGCAACACAGAAATGGAACGGCCGTCCGTCCGACCGTTCCTCTGTCCGTCGTCCGTCCGTCTATAGTAGACAACGTGGTGCTACCGCGCCGCCGCAACACGCGCACGCTCATGTTTGAGCAAAGGTTGAAGAATAAAACATGTTTGAGCAAGGCTTGAAGAATTAATCGTCAACGAAGCCAAGCGGCCCCTTGGTGCTTCAAGTAAATGTACTACATAAGCTCAGAAACATATTACCCTGGACTAATTCTTTCAACACACAGGGTCGTCTGGAGGGTCTGCTTCTTCCGGCAAGTCGGTCGTGATGAACGACAATATGACATGGAATCCGGCAAAGGGTACTCCTTTCTCATCAATAGGTCTCGGCAGCTCTTGGAACACCAAATAAGCGTGATTGTGAGGTTCACCAAACTCGTCAGTCTCGATGACGTGATCTATATGATTGCGGGAGAGACAATCAGGGATGCTCCTTCGTGGCGACATTCCCGGCTTGTAACCAAGTTCGGGATCGAAGTTCGCGAGTCGGATAGCCCATCGAGCGAGCTGGCCAGAAGAGTGCGTAGCCTTTCGCAAGAACGTCAAATTGCGATGATCAGTCTCGAGAACCGTCCTATGCCCCTCAATATAAGCTCGAAAGTGTTCCAGAGAGAGGATGACTGCCAATAGCTCCAGCCGACGGGGTTCATAACGTCGCATCTCCTTCGGTACAGCGCGGCTCAAATACTCGATCACGCGCCCCTCTCGCGCAACCTTTCCACTATCGTCCTTGACTTCGACAATTTGGAAGAGGTAGGCGCCAAGACCATCTTTAGACGCGTCCGAGCGGACCTGAAACGGCAAATCGTAGTCAGGGTGATGCACTCCTCTGGGATCGACTAAAGCAGCAATGATTGTGTCCCAGGCCTTCTGGCACTCGGGCGTCCACTTGAACGGCACGCCTTCGAGACACATACGTCTTGGCGGGTCCACAATACTGGAGTAGTCCTTTACATATCGGCGGCAGTAGTTGCCCATGCCGATGAAGGGCCTGATCTGAGTCTTTGGTGGAATGTTGGGAAGGGCCCCTGGAATTGGCATGTTCTGCAGTGCTTCCACCGTCTTGGGATTCGGCTTCAAACCGTCCGTAGTAGAAATATGGCCCAGAAACACGATATCATCCTGGAGAAGGTGAAACTTCGTGGTTCGACCGCTATATCCTCGCTGCGCCAAGTGGCACAGAACTTCGATTAAAACTTGCAGATGACGGTGGAGATCGTCCGATCCCATCATGATGTCGTCAATGAAGCCAATCAAATTCCCGTATCGACAAATCGCTGGCCATCTGGTTGCAGAAGGGGGCTCCAGCGCTTTTCGCTCCAAGAGGCAAGCGCAGGAAACTATGGGCTCCGAGTTGGCTGACCATCGTGACGGCGTCCTAGGCTGCAGGATCCAAACGAAGATTGTGATATCCCCATCGTATGCCAATACGTGTTCTCAAGTGGCGCATCGCAAGAAGCGCTAAGGCACCATCCTGTCGAATGTTCGGCCAGCTATCATTGACTAGCTGATCTTTGAGCTGTCGTAAGTCTACTGCGGCACGAAAAGCGTTCGACGTCCCAATCTCAGCTCCTTTCTTGGGTAGCATGAGCGCAGGAAATCCCCAGTGGGAATTCGCAGGTCAGATCACTCCATCGCGACACCACTCAGTAATCTGCTTGCGAAGGTAATCGAGCTTAGCCGGAGTCAAACAATAAGGCGTCATCTTGATCGGCCTTGGGTTCGCGTCCTTAATTCGTAAAG
The DNA here is from genome assembly GCA_029834535.1 of Chrysophaeum taylorii. NCBI lineage: Eukaryota > Pelagophyceae > Pelagomonadales > Pelagomonadaceae > Chrysophaeum > Chrysophaeum taylorii. Next base: position 46,677 of record JAQMWT010000423.1, read on the forward strand.
ATACCGGCGGCGAGTCCACTGGTCTCATGATCGGGTCGGAAAATGCCTGTACATATTGAACGCAGTAACTGAGCATCTACTTTGCATTGTCGTATAGGTGCGGATTGTCAGGTATTCCAAGTTCCTTCACGACTTTCTCGACTTCTTCTTTAGTCGGCAGCTTCACTTTCATCGCTTCATTATCCTTTACCTGCTCGGGAGTCTGCGGCAAAGGCACGCCATCTGCGTCACGCGGTGCATTCTTCCACGGTGCATTCTTCCACGGCACATCGAACTTTTCCTCCTATTTGAATCTCACTTCTGGGTGACTCTTGTAGATCTTCTCCCCTTTGACTGGCACGTTTGGTTCGCTCTTCACGTTCGGTTCCTTATTCTGTTCAGGATCCGGCGGAACGTCCAATTTCGGTTGTCGGGGGGGGGGGGAGCAGAAGAAGCATGAGACGTCCCGGGCGCATCTGTCGTAGGCGGAAGCAAAGGTACTTCGGGAGGTTTCCACTCGGTGCGATCCTGTAGATCTGCAGCGGACACCCATTTGACGACACGGGTGCGCGTGTTAATCAGCGGAACTTGCACGTGACGGAGAGTAGTGTCAGTGACTTGCAAGTAACTTTCGGAAGGTCGTCTGCGGGACTCGACGCGGTTGGAAAGACTTCACCTATGTGATGGAGTCCTTTGGACTCGGAGTTGTGCATACCAGCTGCTAAGATTGCGAGAGTGTCTGGAGGTACGATAAACGCTAAATGTTTAAGCGAGGCTGTCTTGGATAAGCCTGCCCAGTCATAGTCCGGTGGCATAGTTAGCAATTCGGCGGTCATCTTGAGGGTCAACGGCTTGGCATCGGAGCGATGGAGTCCTATTCGAAGAGGGACACGCGTGACCGTATAGGCGGCATCCGTGGCGTCTCGGGACGAACCCATATTGTTCATCTGAAGCAAATGTCGCTCGTCACCATAGCCAAGCTGTGCTGCGAACTTGGTTTGCATGTTCGTGCAAGTTTTAGGAGCTTCTCGCAGGTGCAGCGAGTGACTGGAAAACAAGAAACGCACGTGGCGGCTCATTAGGTTGGGCGTGATGTCGTAAAAATTGACGACGCCAACTAAAGGGTGCGGTCGGGCCACGTAGGAGATGATCGAGGCTTCGTGTTCAATCAACCAGAGTAGAAAACCGGCTTTCTTGCACAGGTTCATGGTCCAGTGAGTCGCAGTGACGCCACGGTATCCTCCACCATTTGTGGCAGGAGAAACGGCTCCGACCTGCTCAGGGGTGTTTCGCCGACACACCGATGACCTCTAGACTCGAGGTCGGCGAGCTAGGCTAGGGGGCGGCCGTCCGTCGCCACACGCAACTCACTCGCCAAACCTCTCAACTCGAGGCTGGGAGTTCGTCCTTACGACTAATCGACAGATGTTTGTCTGTCTGTCTGTGTTGGCGGGCCTTTCCGGACGGTCCGCTAGAAGTGTTTGCGAACGACGCAAAGAGGACCAAGGGGGAAGGACCGGGGGAAGAGTCGCGGAGCCCAACGTTCGCGGCATTTTCGAACCAAAGTGTAGGGTGGGGATACATGCGACGACAAAGCCAATGCCGAGCCAAACGTCCGACGACCCAAAGTCGTAGGACACGACCAAGTCGTGGACGACCAAGTCGAGGAGGTCGCCAAGTCGAACGCGGGGTGAGTCGACGAACGTAGTCTATATATATACGCGGATCGACAAAACATGAGCGGCGCCGCGGTTACCAGCGGAACCATCGGGAGCGCAGGAATGTCTGGAGACCGCGACCGAGCTCGAACGAACGCGATTCGGCACTTCAGTGCTTTCGCCAACGGCAAAGGCGACCGGCCCCGGGGCCCCTTCAGCGATGTGGACGTTGCGGTCTTGGCGGCGCCCAGGGTTTGGGAACGCTTCGCCTTCTATCTCGTCGAGGAAACGACCCTCGGAACGACGAGCATCCTCGACATTTTGGGCATCGTCCTCCGGGCCGCCAAGACCAGGTTCGACGTTCGGGGAGCGGCGGCGGACGTCAAAGACTTCTTCGTGTGTCTCAACTCGGATTCGCGCTCGGAATGGGCCGTCTGGTATCGTGGTATACGCCACAACATCCAGCGCATCAAGTCTCAACGCTCGATGGCGGCGGGCGAAGATGAGGACCACACGGCTCCAGCTATCTACCCTTGCCAAATTGACCGCATTGTCCGGGCCTACGCTCGGAAGGGCAGCCAGGAATCCGCCAAGCGCATCCACACGATCCACGGCCTCTGGATGGCAGGGGCTCGATCGAGCGAGCCCAGGTGGATGGCGCTAGGAAACGTGGGACGCTTCGACGTCCAGTTCAAAGCGTGGTTCATCACGGTGCCGCAGTCCAGGGTCTCGAAGACGAAGCTCACTGCCTGGGTTGCGGGGAACGGGTCGGAACGCTGCATTCTTACGTCATTTGCCGACAACATGGTCCTCAATCGCCTCGAAGTCCAGGAGGACGACGGCACTCGCTGGCTCTTCCCCGACCTCGTCAACACCGACAGCTCCGCGAAGAGGATCGGGCGATACGTCAAGGACCTGTTGCCGCGTTCCTCAACGGCGGCCCGAGGCTCGCGTGCTCGCAGCTTCGAAGCCATCGAAATTACTGGCGGCGACGACAAGCCTCCCGACAACGCCTCCGCGGCTAGCTTCCGCCACGGTGTCTACGAGTGTCTTGCTGGCTCGTTGGCCCTCGAGCACTGCGTAATGGTGACGGGACACGAGCTTCGCTCTGTCTCAGCATTCTTCGAATACTTCCGGAAGTTGAACTGCCAAGTCATGCCGGGCGCAATCATCCTCGCGGGCTGGCGCAAGCCGGCTTGGGGCCAAATACCCCGCGGTTCCGTGCCGGCGTCCATCGACGTCATCCTCGCCCTCGGCGTTGACCCCGACAGGCTCGTCGATGTCATAAAAGTCGTGCTTCAGATCGACACCCAGTACCCCGAAGAATATCAACGCGACGGGAAGCTGTGGAGCCTCAACACGGCGGCCTTCGCCAGCATCGTCATGTACTACCCCGAGCGGCAGGACGGCAATTACTTCCTGTTCGTTAACCTTAAGCTTCGAGACGCCGTCAATGATATCTTTGGTACGCAGTACGGCGCGCCCGGCGCCGTCCTTCGCCAATGGAGCCGCAAAATTCGCTCTGCGTTCGACGAGGCCAACCTTCACCTCACAGGCCGCTGGATCTCAGGCGAGGAGGATCGCGAGATGGCTCGCCAGCGCAACGAAAACCGCGAGCTCCACGGAAAGGTCGATCAACTCCACGGGAAGTTCGATCAGCTGCAGATGATGGTTGGATGCCTGATCGATAACTTTGGAGTCGCGCAGCCAGCCCAACCACCGCAACTGCAGCCAATCGAGCCACCGGAGCAGCCACTCCTGCCGCCTCCACCGGCGCTGCCGCCTCCAGCAGCGCACAACCCCGTCGCTCCGCTTCCGCCACCGCCGCCGCCTCCCGCGATGGCATCGGCGTCGGTCCCGGCCTTGGCCCCGGCCCCTGTCGTGCCTCAGCCCGAGCGGATCGTGAACGCACCAATCCCCGCACCGGCGCCCACACCCGTTGTCGTGCCCCCGCCCACGCCGGCGGCAGTCATGCCGCCTTTGGTCATGCAATCTCGAGGCCCTCTCCCACCCTCCGTCTTCCCGGCCTGCACTCACGCGACCGCTCCTCCAACAGTCAACAACATGCTCGTGCGTTCCACCGCAGCACCCTCATTCGACCTCGACAAACTCAGTGGCATCGCCGCCGTGGATGTAGTTGTCGGGTGGTTAGGACGTAAATTGCCTCCCACCATGACACGCCAGGACAAGCGACGCTGCGAGAATCTGCTCAAGTGTGTCAGGTTTATGGGAACCGACGCCGAAATCAAGGGATTGGCATCGTCGAACATGGAAATTGGCAAAAAGCGCGCCCTTGCCACTAAACTCCTCGGCTTCGTACGCCGCTACCTTGCGATGTTGTACATGAAGCACAATAACCCATCGGATCCGATGCCCAAGGCCTTCGAAGCGAAGGGCGGCATGAAAGCCAACTACATCGACGACCGAGTCAGTCAGATGTCAAAACTCCCCGGAATCCCCCGCCGGAATTTCCCAATCTCAAGAGCAAACTTCCACAATTTCCGAAAGGAGATCGACGACACGTTCGACCCCGATTTCGCCCCCGCCGCCAAACGGCCGCGCATCGCGAGCAGCAACTAATCCGAACACCGCGAGCACGCCCTGGAACCGCCCCTAAGCCGCCGGCCGTCCGCGACCGGGGGAACAAGCTGACATTAACAAGTAAGAAAAGCATCACCCATCGGTTTGCAACCTCGGGCCGACCCCGTAGCCTCGTGCCAGAAGGCCGCGAAAGGGTCCTTCTACGCGGCGCGAGCCGCCGGTGTCGAAGAAGCGGCTTTAGCGGCGCGGAGGTGCCGAGACGCCGGAGGGCTCCACAAAAGCCGCCGGCGGCGCCGGAGGCGCCGCCACGGCGCTGGAGGGCGCCACTAAAGCCTTCGGCGCCGCCAAAGCCGCCGGGGCCTCCGGCGGCGGCGTTACCGGCGCCGCCAAAGCCGCTGGCGCCTTCGGCGCCTTTGGCGCCTCCAGCGCCGGCCCCGGCGGCTTCGGCGGCTTTCGGCGGCTTTCGGTGGCTTCGGCGGCTTCGGCCGCCACGGCGCTGGAGGGCGCCACTAAAGCCTTCGGCGCCGCCAAAGCTGCCGGGGCCTCTGGCGGCGGCGTTACCGGCGCCGCCAATGCCGCTGGCGCCTTCGGCGCCTCAAGCGCCGGCCCCGGCGGCTTCGGCGGCTTCGGCGGCCTTCGGCGGCCTTCGGCGGCCTTCGGCGGCCTTCGGCGGCCTTCGGCGGCCTTCGGCGGCCTTCGGCGGCCTTCGGCGGCCTTCGGCGGCCTTCGGCGGCCTTCGGCGGCTTTCGGCGGCTTTCGGCGGCTTCGGCGGCTTCGGCCGCCACGGCGCTGGAGGGCGCCACTAAAGCCTTCGGCGCCGCCAAAGCCGCCGGGGCCTCCGGCGGCAGCGTTACCAAAGCCGCTGGCGCCTTCGGCGCCTTTGGCGCCTCCAGCGCCGGCCCCGGCGGCTTCGGCGGCCTTCGGCGGCCTTCGGCGGCTTTCGGCGGCCTTCGGCGGCGGCTTTCGGCGGCTTTCGGCGGCTTCGGCGGCTTCGGCGGCTTCGGGCGGCTTCGGCCGGCTTCGGGCGGCTTCGGCCGGCTTCGGGCGGCTTCGGGCGGCTTCGGGCCGGCTTCGGCCGGCTTCGGGCCGCCTTCGGGCCGCCTTTGGCCCGCCTTCGGCCGCCTTCGGCCGGCCGCCTTCGGCCTCCGGCGCCGGTACATTTGTTTCCGGCACGGGGTGTCCGCAAACGTCTGTTTTTCCCGTCGAAGCTGTCTGTTTGTCTTTACAAGTGCAGGCCAGTAAGTTCACCTAGTCCCAATCTCCAACCCCAGTAAGTTCACCTGGTCCCACTAAGTTTCTTGAAAAATTGTTGAATAAGGTCACCTGGTCAGTAAGTTCACCTAGTCCAAATCTCTAACCCCAGTAAGTTCGGCGTAAACCCACTCGTGCTCACACCCACTCCTTTGAGCTCGTCGCTCTCGCCTCCGCCAATCTTAGCTGCCTTTATGGCGGCACAGAAAAAACCTTCCCGACCCCCGGGTGACAAAGGGGGTACTCACCGACTCGTCCTAGACCTCACTGAACGAGGAAAACACGGACTCGGGGTCGGGTATGCTCGCCACACACCTTGCTCACGCTCACCAAGCCTCTCAACAAGATGGAGAGATGGAATATGATAGCAAGGAAACTACAAGAATACAGCAAGAATGCTTCTCACAAGAGAGAGGTATGATGTCACTAAGAAGATCGGGAAAGGTGCCCCGTTGAACGGGTATCAAGCCTCGAGAGAGGGGGGGTAAGCCTTAGCGGTCAGGAGTTGCCGCCACAGGACTCCCCTGGTGAGAACACGAGCTGCCATCAGCGAGTCCGGCGAGAAGCACGAGCCTTGGCTGAATGAGCATCGCGAGAACGAATCTTCTTGTAGGCACGTTCAACGACAGGTTCAGGAACGCGTCCACCACGTAAAGTGAACTTAGGAATCAACACATCGATCTCGTGCGGGGCGAAGTCCGTGACACAAGGAGTGGTACTGTTGTTGACCTTGGTCTTGTCGGTGAAACTGCGACCGTCCACGTCCTTGTATTCCGGCTTAAGCTTGCGAGTAGAGAGATGTGAAGTAGGCTTGTAATAAGAAACCTTGTCATGGGGACCGAGATCAGCATAGAAATGTAGAGCGATTCGATCATTCACAAAATCATAGGGTTCATAAACTTCAGCGACATAAATCTTCTTTCGCCAATGTGAGCGTTTATTATCCGGAATCCGAAAGATAACGAACTTACCATGCTTGTAATCATCCCGAAAGGTCTCCTTGGGCTTGGGCACAGCTCGATCGACCACTGGAGAAACCATCACAGGGGTAATCTGACTAACATGAACACAGCGGCGTTCGGGAGGATAATCAAGAGACTCAATCCTGTACGTGACCGGGGACAAGCGTTCCAAAATAACGAATGGACCGCGCCATTCCGGTCGAAGCTTGTTCTGAAGAAAAGGGATGTAGAGCAGAACATGTGAACCTTCTTCATACTCCACATCAACATGGTCCGCATTATAGGCGAGACGTTGTTTACGAAGAGCCTTCTCCCGAGCTTCGTTCACCGTAGCGGTATAGAACTTCAGCCTCTCGCGAGTCTCTGCCACAACATCGGAGCGAGTTTTCGGCAGGCGGCGGACATCAAGATCCATGATCGTGTAATCGGTTGGCAATAAAGGCTGCCGGTTAAAAGACGAAGCATGGAAGGTGAGATCTGAGTCCCCGGAATAAATTTACGATTGTAACAGAAAGCAATGTACTCCGCGAATTCGGGCCATTCTGTGATCTTGCGGTTTTGAAGGCACGCACGGAGGAAAGCCTTGATAAAGCGGTTGACCCTTTCCGCAGGATTAGCCTGAGCATGATACGGAATCGTGGTACTATACCGAACATTGAAAAGATGACAAAACTCTTCCATCAACTTGTTGACGAACTCTTTCCCATTGTCGGTACGAATCCTCTGAGGTAGATAACCTTTGAGTAATATATTCGCGACAAAAGACTCGAGGATTGACTCAGCAGTCTTATGGTGTAGTACGTCAAGAATCAAGAAATGAGAAAATTGATCAAAAAAGACGATGAGATATGTCTCGGGACCAGCACTGGGTAAAGGTCCAGACAAATCCATACAAAGGACGACACAATCACCATCATACACCGGTTGCTGACGCAGACCTGCTCTCTTTGGTTCGGGCGTACGAGCTTTCTTGCACACTATGCAACCAGCAATGTATGCACCCACTTCATTAGACATATGAGGCCACCAAAAACGTTCAAGTGTCGACTGCACTGTACTTTGACGACCCATATGACCACCATTGAGAGGTGTGCCAAGGTACACTCGGATGATGCGCGTCCGTTAAGTTCGGGGTGCGACTATCATCGGGTGCAAGTCGGGTGCGGCACGGTAGAGAACTCCTTTCGCCACTTGATAGCGATAGTTGGCTCCGTACCGACGAAGAGAATGGCCCTGAGCCATGCGATAACGAATGCCCTCGCAAGTAGCATCAGTGATCTGCTCTTTGGCTATCTCTTCCAAAGTCAAATTATCCGGAATCTTGTCGATGTACTCTTGGTAATCATCGGCATCACGGAAAATACTAGGCTGGGTCAGCGGTCGTTGCTTCTGACGTTGTTTCGTAGCATGAGACGTGACCAATTGCATCGGATCATCGAGGTCTGCTTTCTATTCCTCCACAGGCAACTCAGTCGTTACAAACGACAGAATGACATGGCACCCAGGTAAAGGTGTTCCTTCATCATCAACAGAACGAGGGAGTTCTTGGCACACTAGATACGCGTGGTTCAAGGGTTCATCAAACTCGTCCGTCTCGATGACATGATCTATAGGATTGCGAGAGAGACAGTCAGGGATGCTCATTCCCGGCGACTTCCCTGGCTTGTAACCCAATTCAGGATCAAAATTGGCGAGCCGCATCGCCCATCGAGCCAACTGCCCAGACGAGTGCTTCGCCTTTCGTAAAAACGTCAAGTTGCGATGATCTGTTTACAGGATCGTCTTGTGACCTTCAATATAAGAGCGGAAATGCTCAAGAGAAAGAATAACTGCCGGAAGGACTCTATCCGGCGAGCTCGGCTCCACTCTCTGTTCTCTCG
>JAQMWT010000424.1:0-120418 GCA_029834535.1 Chrysophaeum taylorii
TTGGACTTGGCGAACGAAGAACGAAGATAGAAGAGTCTTCAGATTCACATGAGAGCGGACGGAATGTTCTGAAGCATGAGAGCAACTTGTCACGTAGATGAAGGAGGTGATCGTCCAGGGAGGAGTAGTTGGCAGCATGTTGATCATGAGCGGTGAGTATTAAGCGAGACAACAGCTCTGTAATCTTGTACGGTGCAAGTAACACGTGGGTGTTGGCTGTAGGAAGAGCCGGTTCTCCAGGGAGGTGTTTCCGAGTTGGTCGACTTGTTGGCACAAGAAGTCGGAATCAACAAGCGAAGCAGAAGGCGTAGGTAACGGTGGCGAAGATATTCCAGAGTAGCGTCTAGCGTGGAGGGTGAGTAGTTTAACGACGTTTCGGTCAACGTTAAAAAAAGAAAGGTGCAGGAAGCCTTAATGTTCTGCCTGAACATAAGTGTGGCCGAACATTACATCCCGGAGTAATAGCGGTTCTGTATCATCAGAGGATGATGCGTAGTTGTTAAGATGTTGTACACGCGATCAGATAACAGTATGAATCACATGGTGGTATTTGTGGCTTGAACATAGCCTGAGTTTTACGAGCTGTTTGCTCGAGCGTTACAAGAAAGTTAAGATGCTCCAGGTGCATCTGAGTAATAAGCCGAAGATCCAGTGCCAATGGTAATTGAGTAGTGGAGTCTGTGGCTGCATCGGTTACTGATAAGACTAAATGAGCAAGTGACGAATGTTGCGTTAGATTGCTGGTCAAGAATATGTGGCTCCTTTGGCAAATGATACGTGCGTATGATGGTTGCGCGTATATGACCAGCTGAGCACCCGTTACAGGAGGTTGGAAGGAAGTAGCATTACGCACATACGTTAGGTTGTATGGGCGCTGATCGGTGTTGTGACAAGCACAACAAATGTTAGTGGTGATAGTTGAGATGGGAATATGACCATTCTTCTTGTGGTCATCTGTGTTAAGGTGACTCAGCACTTCAGTGGGGAGTTCACTAGGTGCTTGTGACTTCGAATTATATGTGTGGTAGAAGCAAGAAATGTAGGTGGATGACAGGATGAAACGTTCACGTCGTTTGGGGCCTCTGTAGCAGCCAATAGAAGTAATAGCAGGAGCAGCTTCCAAAATGTAGTAATGGGTAGGCGCATGGATATGAACGTCGTAAGTTCAACAAACGTTAAGAGCCAGCAGATTCATATGTCGAGTTGAGTGCCGTAGAGATTTCCGCTCGCATAACAGAAGAGAGAAAGGGCGTGGCAGGAGTACGGAAGCTCTCAGAACGAGAATCCTCGTTCAATCAGGGCAAATCCATGTTGAGGCCATCGCTGGTGTCGGTGAGACAGTAGCAGCCTGGGAGGTAGTAGGAGTGACAGTGGTTATGGGTTGTCGCTTTTGAAACAACTTGGGAGAGATGCCACGGCCACGGGAGTGTCAAGAAGACATGAACAACACTCGCCCGTGTACAAAAAAAGTGGCAAGAGAAGGTAAGGCCAGGGATAGTTTAACGACGTTGCGGTCACTAGAGTTAGGTATCTTCAATCCTTTAAAGGATTCACGTCAGAGGCATGATGCATACCGAGTAGAGAACGAAAAGTGGAGAACTCAGCTGCATGTGGTTTTGTAAAGCCATCCGCCACGTTCAGCTTGCCGGGAACATGATGGACTCGTATTTTCTGAAGCGATATGTACTCACGAATCTTAAACCATCTAGTCGACAATGCCTTGGATCGAGAGGACCCATCTGGGTTATTAGAGGTGTGAACAGCGGCAGCATTGTCAGACAAAAGAGGTAGGCTTCTGATGAATCGCATATCTTCAGCAATTGGGTTGTCATTGTCATCGAAGTCAACAGGGTCAGCGGTGTTCTCACCATTAGCATTGTTGACGTAGAAGGTGGGGTTGACGACAAAGGAGAGTTCCAACAGCAGCTTGCGTAGCCAAACAGCTTCATCAGCACAAATACTGAGGGCAATCAACTCAGCTTCGTGAGTTGAGCAGGAGACAATCGGTTGAAGTTTGCTTTTCCAGCTAATAAGGCAGTTGAAAAGATAGAAGACAAACCCGGTGGTAGATTTCCTATCTTCCTGTGCTAAGGAAGGGCATTGTCAGCGTCAACCATGGCAACTAAGGGGTCAAACTGTCCAGTAGATACATCCTGTGGTTGGTAGTCGACCACAGTGGATAGATCAATTCGACTAGCGGAGACAGTGCGAAGGTGAGCGGTTTTCCGGCTTCTTGAGGTAGCGAAGTAAATGCTCTAGCATTTGGACGTGAACATATGTGGGTGCATGCATACCACGCGAACATCTGCCCAAGGCTTGCGAGAAGTCGGGTCTGCAGGCAACTTGCATGAACACCAGCTTGCCAAGGAGGGTGGCAAAGTGCGAGTTGATGTACAACTCTGTTTCAGTGCTGGGAGTGCCATCTTTATACTTGAAGGACGATGACATAGGAGATTTAAGCGGGTCAGTTGCTGCAAGACTGGGTGATCAGCGAAGAGTTCATCCAGCTTGGCTTGCACATCCAGAGAAATGGAGCCGCCAGATGTGCGACACACACGCATGCCTAGGAGGGTATGGACAGGTTCAAACTGCTCTACAGCATACCGTTTGTGGAGGGCATCCTGTAAGTCTGTACGAAGAGGGTCGTCATTGGACACAATAACAATGTCGTCTACAGACAGACTGCATACGACGAACTTGGCATGTGCGGATACTGGAGCATATAGGCAAGAGTCCGAATGCAGGCGTTGTAACCAAGGCTACGGAAGAAGCCGTCTATCTCTTTGTTCCAAAGGGATGGTGATTGCCTAAGTCCATAAAGTGACCTCAGCAGTTTCGGTAGACGTCGGCCCTTGTACTTAGCGTCATCGGGGTCGATAAGCTTGATGCCGTCTGGTAATTGAACATAGACATTGGCATCGATGTCAGACTGAACGAAGGCGTTCGGGACGTCTGCATGGTAGACAGGCAATTGCTTGTATGCTGCAATAGCTAGTAGTACCCGGATTGCGGTCATAGTGGCCATGGGGCTGAAGGTACCAAAGAAATCGGCGCCAAGAGATGCCAGGAAGCCACGTAGTACGAGGCGAGCCTTGTGCTTAACGTATTTGCCTGCAGAGTCTGTTTTAATCTTCAGCACCATCTTGCTGTCAATAGGACGAGACACCGTCGGGTAAGGAAAGTTTGAAGCAGCCAAAGCGCATAATGTCGTGGAGTTCCTTGGCGATGGCCTTGAGGTAGGCGTGCCTGTTTTCAGGCGACAAACCGTGGAGGCACTTAAGTTTATATTCGTCAATGGAAACGTCCGCTTCTTGGACCTTATATTCGTCAGGACCAACAGTGGCTGGTGAATTATAGTTTAGCGACGTTGCGGTCGAGGCAGTGTGCGCAACTTCGGGATAATGGAATCAGCGTCGGTAGGAGTAGTAGGGCAGATTCCAGTTGGATATGGATAGTAGGGTCGGTACGTAAGACCTGGGTGATAAACTCTGTAGAGACCAGAAGGTATTCCTCCAAGTCAGCCAGAGATGCAGAAGTAGCGCCAAAAAGCTGGTCGGCGCCAGGTACGTAAGTGCATATTGTAAGGAAGAAGTGCCGAAGGCAGCAGCGTGTTCAGTGAACGCAGATAAAAGGGGCTGAGGAATAGGGCACGCAGGTGAACCATCAGCAGTTAAAAAGGTTGCAGCTGGGATGCTGGATGCGCACTTGGCGTGGGCGAAGTAACCATCGACGTGCGGGTAGCGGGCAAGTAAGTCAGTGCGCAACGGGAGAAGAAGACGAGCTAACAACGCATGTTCCCCTCTGAGCAGATAGCAGACCAGAGGATACCACCACCGAGATGAAGGGCGGAGAGGGCGGGAGACTTGAACGTAAGAAAGTGGTGGCGAAGATCCCAGCGGAAATCGGCGAGCTTGCCACCAGCGGCTTTGTAAGCACCAATAGTAGACGCTTGTAACCGGGCTCGGATAGTTTTCATAGAAGTGGCCTTGCGAGTGTTAGGCTGTTTGGAACCTGGGACAAGAATGAGGTCATCTTGTGCAAAAGGTCTTTGTAAGAAGGAAGCAAGGGCGGCGGTGACATAGAGCCAGATTCGTCGACGGTAGCGTCAGAAGATGGAGAAGAGGCCGGAGTAGGGGACGAAGAAGGAGGAGCTGAAGGAGGTGGGAGTGCCTCTGATGATGAGGAGTCTTTGTCCCCCTCTGAATGACATGGTCTTGGATCGTGGTGTGGGGTGTGAGCGAGAAAGGCGCGGGAGGAGCGTGAGGCGGAGGAGCTAGTTCAGGATCAGGAGTAGGATGCTGCAACATGGAATTGCAGCTTGGACGAAACACGAATTTGTCCGTTTTCAGGGTTGAGGACGACGTCAGCGAGATGGTCGACGCGGGGGGAGACGAGCGGGTTTTGCGCGTTGGCGCAACAGAGATACAGATATTTGCGGCGGCACGGTTCCCACTTGGTGTTCATGTCGTTCGAGCATGGAGCCAGGCCGGACCGACAGAGCCAGTCCGGAATCAGAGACGAGTAACATTGACCAGCGCCACGAGGAATCGATGTGACTGCGATAATCCGTCACTGCGAAGTTGGGGAGGAGGTAACATTCAGCGCCAAAATCTTGAGCATATCGTGTTGGGGAGTGAGTTGGTTGTAGAGTAGCTGTTGCGGACTCAGGATAGCATGGTGAATGCGCTCGAGCGTGACGTTCGGGAGAAGGTTGTAGCTTTGTACGGTGTGTATCACCGCCCAGGGGAACATTATGGCTGGTTCCACGATCTTGGCGCCACGATAGTGAGCATTAAGGAGAGAACGAAGGCGAGTTGAGGAGGCGGAGGCGATGAAACCGATGGCAGACTCAACTTCAAAGTTAAAGTGGTGCATGTACGGCGGGAAGGCGATGAGTTGAATGCCCTTATCGACGCGGTACGGGGAGGTAATGTGCTGGCAAAAGTAAGGCTTGAATGCATCGGAGTAGAGGGTGCGCATGTGCACATTGAGTTGTGTACGACAGAAGTCATACACAAAATCCAGAGCTTGAGTGAACTCCGTGGCGTTGGTGGTGCGTGTAAAGTACACCAAGAGAAATTTCGAAATGAGTTCCTTGAAGACGATGATATGTGTGAAGCCTCCCCATTCGGATGGGATGGTCACATAGCCGCCGTCGCACGCCCAGACTTCACCGGCTTTGTGGGTTTGCTCAAAAGAAGGCTTGGTCGCATTGAAATGCTTGTGCGGGTGGCGCTTGTTGTGTGCGATGCAGTCGGTGCATAAGTCGCGATATGGTATGTCAGAAGCAGAGAATCCAGGGCGAGCAAGTACGTTGGGGGCCTTGGCAGCGACGTTGTCGGGGCAGTGATGCACCCGGTGAAAGCGATTAGCACGTTCTTTGGCATTGAGATATTCGGTGGATCCGTGTGCGAGGGACTTACGAGGAATTGGATGAGCGGGAATGTGCCGTTTGCGCCGAACATCGAACTTGAGTTCGGTGTCTAAGGCAGGGGAAGGCGGTGCGTCGTCATCCTGGTGCACAGCAGGGTCACTTGGAGGTACGTCCTCATTATCCCGAGTAGCGAGTATCTTCGTAGGACGACGATATATAGTTTAACGACATTTCGGTCAAGCAGCTGCTGGAAATAGACATCATAAAAGATTGTGCCAAAGACAAGGTATCTGTGCTGCACGTGGTGGAGGCTTGGTCAACGGTCATGAAATTGGATACATAGGATTTCTTCGTCACGGCAGCAGTATGTTGGAAGGTAGGGTCCAACATAAGGGATTTAATATCGGCGACGATGAGCGAAAGGTGCTTGTACAGAGTGCTGTACGTACCGGCAGGCAGAGCATTGCTGAGCATGTCACAGCAAAGGTCATGGCGTCGAGACAAGAGGAAAGACTCCTGTTGTTTGGTGTGGTTGTTAGCTCGAATCAACTCCGGTCGAGTGGGGTAGCGTAATTTCCCGTTGCGAGGGTCGAGTAAAATAATATTGGCGTACCCTCGGACGGTTGGCAATGGAGCAAGCATTGAGTGCATTTTAGAGCCGAGCTTGCGGTCACTTCCACGAAGGTACCCTATATAGCGACTATGAGATAGGTGATGATGTTCCAGAGCAAAAAGAGAGTCCTTGTAATCGAAAGAGTTGTCGGTGGCCTTGTAGGTAAGGCAGCCAGGCATCACGAGAGCGCATCTGGACACGAGGTTTTGTATGGCGGTGCCATAGGTGGTAGCGGAGCCAACTTGGGGTAGCGGAGCCAACTTGGGGAAGGGCTTGGACTATCCACAAGTAACCCATAAACGGCTCCAGATATATGGACCTGTCCCGGTCGCTGGGGATATCGGAAGCAGTGAACGTATACGTGCTCCCAAAGGCGTTAATGGGAGTGGAGTTTTTTGTGGTGGCGTTCTCTATGGTCAGGTCGCCGTCGGAATGGTGGCCACCAGTTAAGAAGTAGGAGTTGTGTGATGTTGATGAGGTTGTAAGTAATAACCTGTGTGACGGTTGGTTAGTTTCGAAAACGGTTATGCAATAGGACACAGGAGTGGGTGAATTAGTATGTAAGCTTGCAAACACGTTATATAGGATTATAAAAATATCGACGTGTATAGGATGTGTTGCATTGGGTAATGGCTCCATAGAGGAGCGTTTAAAGCACAACGGATGGTAAGTACACTCGGGTTGAACAGAGTGAGTACGTTGCTCGTGAGCCTGTTGTGAGTGAAGGCGAAGTAGTAACATATGGAGGGATTTAAGGTCAGCCATAGTAAGCTGAGCAGAACCTGTGCGAGAGTAAGGTGCCAACGTTTTAGGAACGGATATGTATGGAGGATCGGGGAACACCCGGATCCAGTCTTTGGATATGTGGTTAGGTAGCCAAAGGCGCTTGGGAATAGCTTGTAGATCATCCACGATCTTTAGGAAGGGGCGTGGATGGAGGATGGGCCACGATGATAGTTTAATTGGTCCAGTAGAATATCTGCGTGCGACGCATATCCACCTTTCTCTAGATTGGTAGTCGCCACATAGGTAGGTCGGGAACCTATCAACAACATCGACACAGTAATCAAGAGTAGCATAGATAAGGTTGGCCACTGTGATGTGGTCTTGGTGACAGTACTTATGCGGAGGCGTCATCTCAGCCAGTAGTACCAAGGGCTGGAGTAGTTTGATGACAGACAGCATGCTGTCGAAAAGAGAATCGTCCAGCAGGCTGTGTAAGTCTTCTGACTTTTGTTGTTTTAGTAAATTCCTGTTTGTGCAGGGAGGAGTGATCTCAATTATATCACAATAGAATGTGCGCCTTTCCTCTGGTGAGATTAGGTGAAGATGGTTAATAAAGGCGGGGAGAGATTCAAATAATAGTACAGTAGGAAAACGGTGGCGTAACATACGAACAAGCGTATCATCAGACTCAACAACAACTTTTACATTGATATTTAAGCCTAAGTCATTAGTGGCTTGAGACAGGAACGCCGGAGTTGACAAACCAGAACAAAGTAACATGACAGAGGGTTTGCGGAGATTGGACTCTTGTGAGAGAAAATTGGCCGTGAAAGTAGTCAACTTAATGGCTGCGTATTTTGCTGAACAAATTTGTTCTGTTTCCGAAGATTGAGAACCAAAGGGCGAATCCACGGCCGATCTGGTAAAACTCGTTGGAGTAGGTAATTGTAGTATGCCAGTAGGTCCCTGTTTTCATGGTATCGCTTGAGGGGAAATGCAAGGGAGCGAAGTTCCAGCCGCTTGTCGCGCGCGATGTTGTAAGTGATACAAGGGAGAGCGGGTAAATTAGCTGCTACATAATGTATGGGTATACGTACATCGTTGTCTATGCGGCTCGTGACAGCGCTGAGCTTTGGCTCAGCTCGATCGTTGAACACGGTGGTAAGATTGGTCTGGTTCCATTCGAGCATGCTCAGGATAGCGAGATGTCGGTCATGCACTGGTTGAAGACATAAAGCGAAGTCGATCTTAACGTAGCCAACTTGTGGATGATCTGGTAGGGGAATAACGATGTTGCGTGTTAACATCATGTGTGATGCCCGTTGTTGTCCTGTTGCCGTCTGAATAACAATCGGAGCGTATGTGGAGTCCAATGGAATTATATGATTGGGTATTGCGAAATCGTAGGTGGACATCAATGAGATGGTAGCACAAGAGTCAAAATATAGAAAAGAGCAATGTGGAGGGACACTGTTTACCTTCATGTAGTTGGTGAGGAAGGCGTTTTCCGAATGTGGGCAAGTAGTGGAGAGGCTGGCTGTAAAGAAGTTCTTCAGCAATAACAGATTCGTTGGAATAATGATCGGTTGAGCAGGTGGTGATGGCTCGTCAGCCTCATCAGCCATGCCGTGTTTTTCGTCAAATGACGATAGAGAGGTGTGATCGGCATCCCTTTTGGTTTCGGCTTGTGACGGTAGGTTGAGGGCAGATTGGACCTGTGAAGATAGCGAGGACAATAATGCTGGTGGTAAAGCCGAGATGGCGGAAGCGGTAAAGAGGTTAGACACAGTATTGGAAGGATTACCCTGTGTGTTTGTAGTAGGAGGAGTTGTTGTTGGGGTGGGAGCAGTAACGACAGTATGGTGTTGTGGCTCCACGTAGTTTAACGACTTTTCGGTCGAGGATAGATGAACGTCTACATCATAAATGATGTCTTCTGCAAACACGAGCTGTTCGTTTATACGAAGTAAACTACTGTTGTCCTCAGTAGATGTTCTTGACAGGATATCGGCTGATTGTAGCAAAGTCTCAAATAACTTGTTGATTTTATGTTGTAGCTGAGCCGTGGTATCATTACCTGTCACATGCTTCGTGAGTTCGCTACACTGTTCTCGCAGGGTGTTTAAGGTGTGGTTTGTTCGATCTAATAATTTCATGTTAGACCGAGAGGACCTGTCAAAAGTGCGGGGGTAAATTGGACGGTCATGGGACTGTCCGGCAGTTTTCTTGGTGACGTAAGAATCACCAGGACGATAATACGATAAATCGCTGCGAGAGAAAGGCTGGCGAGCATCATTAGAGTTACGCAAGCGTCTAGCATTGAACGTGGAAGATGTACCAGGTTGGGACGAAGTGATGAAGGCGAGTGTGTTAGCAGTTTGAGTCAGACTTTTGTCCGATGAGTCCAAAGTGTGTGTAAGGAGTAACTTTGGCTTTGATTGGGATGATAAACCTTCGACATAGGGTTGCCAAGAAACAGGGCGTTCTAAGCGCCTTTTGTTCGACCCATTTGATACGACATTGTAAAGGTCTAATGCGTATTCTAAAATGTAGCTTGGGTTGGTAGGGTGACACAATCGTTCAGCTTCTGGTACAGGTCGAGATGAAGATCGGGTTTCGTACATATAACACCAATCTACCCAACCACGATCGTAGCGGTTGTTGCTGGTATTATCGGCATAATGCCGATGTATCTCTTCACAGATTTTTATGCAAAGAGCACCAAAGTCGAATTGAAGGTCAGTCTCTTCCTGGTTAAGTTGGTAAGAGATTTGCCTAATTGCTAGGACAGCTTCGATAAATACATGGACATACCAGTTAGGATTATAAACAACAGAGTTAAATTGCTGTTTCAAATAAGACACATCAGTAGTCGTAACAGACTCGTAGTGACTAAAGACGATGAGCATAATAGCTCGAGCCTGGTTGGGTAAATAGCTTTTGTTGCATATCTCACTGATGGCGGGCCAGGCCGCAAGTGCCGGTTTTCCAACACTTTCAAGATTGAAGTAAGTATGCAAGAATGTAGCGTGCGTGTTCTGGTAAGTGTGCCAGTCAGCTGCAGTTAAAGAAAACATGGTAACCGGGGCACGAACACGAGTGTCGAAAGCTAGTGCCTTCGGGTGGGCGCGATTTAAGATTCGTTCCTCTTCTAAGAAACGAGCGTTGATTTCAGGACGTAATGCCTTGACTTCATAGTCGCAACAGACGGTAGTTAGCTGAGCTACTTCTGCATCAGGTAAGTGGGGGAAAGCTTCGTTGGTGAAATGCCATTCCTGATACTCAGGGGGTAACTCATCAACAGCTAAACGGAGATCAGCAGCCCTATCGGCCTTCCATTCCAGGAAAACGCGATTGAGAATTTGATTCCGGAGAATTTCGTAGTCCTTGCATGACCGAGTATATGCTTCATACGAGTCGTACTCGAGGAAAGCATCGGCATGACTGGACCGTAGTAATTGCTTGATATGCTTGATTTGCAAGGATACCTTGCGGTTCTGAACCTGAAAGCGGTTGCCCTCATTAAGAAACTCAACTACAGGAGCTTCGAGCTTCAATATATCCGCACCTGTGATCGCCTTAGGTGCGGCTCGTGCTGCGCGTTCTGCCATAGCAGTTGACGGGGAACCTGTGGGTTCAGTCACGCAGTTGACACTGTCTAGACATTCCCTTACCCTGATCGCCGACTGCGGTTGCGATGGAGGACGGTGCCTCATGAATCCTGAGCCTTGCGAGGGCATCCGCCCTCCCGGCGTAGGTTGGCACCTATTCGCCTCCCAGGCGGGCCGGTTGGCAGCCGGAACGTTCGCAGTGGGACGGGGTATGGCCGGGGGGCGAAGACGGAAGGTTATCGGCGAGTTGGTTGTCAGTCACATCGCGGTCTCCTCGTCGCATTGCGACAAGCTTGATGGTCACTCTCCGCCGACCGACCTTTCGGCGCTCCTCGTCTACAGGCCCGTGATTCCGGACTGGCTCCTGTCGGTCCGGCCTGGCTCCCATGCTCGGGAGAGGTCTGAAGTTAGTTAGTTAGACATTCTAAGGGGGTCTGTCTATCGGTGTCTATGTACACTCATCGATTTTTTCGATGGAAAATGTGTCTATATGACGACTGTGCAAGCCGTGAGTCCAGAGTAGTGTCGCTAAGCGTAGTCACTCAGGCAGCTGGTTAGTTTTGGTGCTTTCGAGGAGCTTGTTAAGCATTGCCATGTAATGTACGAGTGGACGTACCCAAAATATTCCATAACATGTGTGCAAGAGTATAGGTTAGCCAATTACACACACATCAACATTAACATGACAATACGATGCTATGAACTGGTGCACACAAGGTTACACGATCACGTGTGCAAGAAGATATTATATACAGCCCAATGGTAATGGCGATGTATTGACAAGCGTGTCACATGTCGAGGCTAGGTCGGCGCGGTAACGACCCAATACCCATAGGTGACGTGCATGTTGACACATGGTTTTCTCAGGGACCCGCCTGGGCCCATAACCTGCAGAGCATTTAGCAAGCAGTGGTAAGTCACCTGGGAAACCATCCCGTCTCTCCGAACGTCTGGAAAGGCTAATTCGGGGAATGAAAGGTTATGTTCCCTATATCCTCAGAACACGACCGGCGGCATCTAGAACTACACGAGAAAGATTAAGTGTATAGTGCTACATACCTCGGGACGCGCTACACCATGATGATGAGCGTAGGCACAAATCAGAGGACTATTTGATTGTGTAGAAAGGAAGAATAAGGGTAAGGAAGAGATCACGTTCTCAACGGACGGATAAGGGTAAGAGGCAGCAGATTTCTCTGCAAAATGATTAACATGGGGTGTTATTAAAGGGTTTATAACGTTAGCACCACATAAGTAGATGTAGGGCCGACATAGGGGTTCATATTTATGAAATTCGTTAGGTTCCAAATGCAAATAACAAACAGAACCAAAAGGTTCGAGGTAGTATTGTTGGGGAACATTACATTGGTCTAACAAAACTTGTTGGGGGCTTAGGACATTATTATAGATACGTTCGAGGGAAACGTTAGGGAGGAGATTATATGATTGGATAGCTTGTATAACAGCCCACGGGTAGTGTGGTGCCGGATCTGTTAGGGGGTGACCTTTATAGGATACATTAAGCATATGCCGGAGTCGTGTAGACGCGGCAGTGGCTATGTGACTAACAGCGGCTTCGACTTCATGATTAAAGACATGTAAGTAAGGGGGGAACGCGGACATATTAATACCATGGTCCACACGGAAGGGGGTTGTAACATGCTTGGATAAATAGGGTTTAAAGGAATCACAATAAATTTGTTTTAGTTGTACATGAACATAAGTAGAACAAAAATTACGAACAAACTCAAGGGCGTTACAAAATTCGCTGGAGTTAGTGCTACGACAAAAGTACACTAACAGAAATTTAGAAATGAAACACTTGAAGACAATGATATGTCGAAAGGACCCCCATTCCGAGAGCACAGAGACGTAATCACCATCACATGCCCAAGCTTCACCAGGTTAAAATTTTTTTTCGAATGATGGTTGCTTGATAAGGTGGTGTGGATGAGGAAAGCGTTTTTTATGAATCGTACAATCCACACAGAACTTACGGTAGGGTACGTCAGATGGGTGGTGTCCAGGACCGGCAATAACCCGAACAGCTTTTGTGGCTTGAGAATCACTGGA
Organism: Chrysophaeum taylorii; assembly: GCA_029834535.1. NCBI lineage: Eukaryota > Pelagophyceae > Pelagomonadales > Pelagomonadaceae > Chrysophaeum > Chrysophaeum taylorii. Next base: position 12,398 of record JAQMWT010000424.1, read on the forward strand.
ATGGTGAATGTTGTGAAAATTGGTAGCTCGTTGTTGCGCATCTCGAAATGCAAGGGTGCCCCTGGCATGGACTTTCTTATCGAAGGGTGCATGCTTCTCATGGAGCTGTCTTGGCGTTGTAAGGGGTATTTGTTTTTCTTTAGTAGGAGATGATATATCTGCGGGTGAGATGTTAGAGAGGAAAGCATGAGCTACTGAATCAGTATGAAAAGAAGGAAGTTCGTGGTTAGAAGTGATAGTATCACAACATAAGAGTTTTTTATTGGATATGTAGAACATAGTAATGGAACTCTGGTGTAATGTTAAAGATGTATCTGTTGGGAATATATTTGTGAATAAGGCTGACCTATAGTTTTTGGTTAGAGGAGCGTGATCAGGGTCAAACGATGGTGATAGTGTTAATATACGCAAGTCATAAACAAGCTGACACAAATGTTTATAAATTATATATATGTTCCAGCTGGAATAGCATTTGCGATGATATCACAGCATAGGTCAGGGGACAAAGACAAAAGAAAATTGATTTGGTACGCTGTGAAGTTATTGGCGCGTGCCAACTCGCGAGTTGAGTAGTGTCGAATGCGATCGAGTCGTGGATCGTACACCAGCATATTATCAAATCCACGAATGGTAGGAGTGGGCGTGTATATTGAGTGAACTTTGGCACCCATCTTCCTATCGCTTGATGTTATAAAGCCCAAATATATGCTTTGGGACAAATGCATATCACTTAATGCAAATACTTTGTCGATAAATTCGAGACGATTTTCCTGAGGGTAGAAGACAAAAGAATCGTGAAATACAGGAGAGGTATAGGAAGCCAGTGCTTGTACTAGACGACGCGTGTCTTGATTTTCATTATTATGATGGTATGCTTAGCAAAGTCGAAGAAAACCGGTAACAGGTTCGAGAGAAGCAGTCTTATCGATTCCGGCATCGTGTGTTAAAAGGGCGTAGGTTTAGCCAAAAGCATTTATGTGTGCCTGGTATTTAGAAGAAGAGTTAGAAACTGTTATGTCTCCGCCTGTATGTCTTCCACCAGTGATGTAAATGATGGATGAAGTAGAGGATTTATTTAAGAATAACCTGTGAGATGGTTGGTTAGATTCGATAGTTGTAATACGAAAGGACACAGGTAATATGATGGATTTAGGGAATAATCGTCCCATAATATTATAGAGGAGCACAAAAGCTTTGAGTTCAATAGGGGATCTCATGCAAGCAAGTGTCTTCTTGAATTAGTCATTAATCCCAGGCGAAAGTTGGAAATGCCCTCCATTTCATCTTGACTGGGATGTTCGACTGTTTTATTAGAGTGCAGACGAAGGAACAGCATAGTTAAGGTTTCAAGCTCAGTCACAGTTAAGCGCACGGATCCTGTACGACTGAAAATATTGCAGGTTTTAGGTGTGGACACAAATGGTATGTCAGGAAAGACCTGCGTCCAAGGTTCGTCGACTATTAACTTGCGACTGATGGAATTAGCGTGGTCTGCAATATCCAGAAAGGAAGCGACTCGTTTATTAGGCCATGAAAGCAGATCAAGAGGGCCGGTGTTATACTTGCGTGCGACGAGGATCCATCTTTCTCTGGCTTGATAATCTCCACATAAGTAGCGTGGAAATCGGTCACATATGTCCACCGTATAGTGTATCGTTGAGAAGATGAGATTGGCAACTCGCATATGATCTTCATACGATGCGGAGTGTGGTGGAGTCATTTCCATGAAGAGAACAAGCGGCTTTAAAAGCTCAAGTACACTTAGAGCACTTGGGAACAAATAATCATCCATATCGCGCTCGAAGGTGGAAATGGATCTCCCGTTGATTATGTTGCGATTTGTGCATGGTGATGTCAATTCCACTATGTCAGTGTAATATCGTGCACGTTCAACGTCCGATGCTCGATGGAGATATGTCAAAAACTTGGGTAAGGATGGGAAAACTTCGATGGAATTACCAAAACGTCCTCGTAGCATGTGCGTGATATTGTCGTCGCTCTCAACAAGAACTTTAACGTTGATGTTGACTTGCAAGTCATTAGAAGCGCAAGCTAAGAATGCAGGAGTGGACATCCCAGAGCAAAGTAAAGTTACTGTAGGTATTCGTGGGCTAGTATATGAAGTTACTGTATGGAGCAAACGTGTTGTAACCTTGCGTCATACAGGAGGTGGGAAGTGCTTGCGTATGTAAGGCAGCTGCGAATGCATTGACTCCCGGATGGTTTTAAGCCATGGGACGTAAATTACTCGTTCCATGAGGGAGGAATATAGTTTGAGAATTTCGCGTTGTTCATTAAAAGCACATAGTCTGAACTGTAGTGAGCGAAGTTCCATTTTACGCGCTTTTGCTTGTTGTAGCGAGCAAATTGGTAGAGTTGGCAACAGGTTACTGAGTCTAAACAAAGTAATCTTGACATTATCATCAATTTTACTCTGGATAGATGATTGTCCTTTGAATTCAACTCCATAAAGATGTATACCGAGTTTATCTTCTCCCCATTGAGTCATACTGATGATGTGCAGATCGGGATCGTTATGGTCGTTTTGCTTGGGTAGAAAATGCGCAACGTCTAGCTTTACATATCCCACATTTGGGTGCTTTGGGAGAGCGGGAATGACGGTCCTTATAATCATAGCATGTGTGATTCTCTGCGTATCCGTAGCAGTCTGGATAGCAGGTGATAAGGACTCGGGTAGCTTTACGATGTGGATAGGACCAGCATACCTTTTAAAGTTAATTACATGTTGAGAAGCACATGTGTCAGCATATCCTGGCGTAGTCATTAGCGGCAAAATTGTACTCGTAGTACAGTTTAAGCATTGTTGCATAACAGGCATGTGTTGAGTTTTGACCAAACATGTACTGTGTCATGAAACTTTGCGTTTGTTCGGAAGGCACAACGACGAGTGTAAAACCAGTATTTAATTTTGGTAGCAACACAGGGGGATCTGTACCATCTTCATTATCTTCATTGGTTAAATTACTGGGGAGCTCAGAGTGCGAGGAAGTTTCCCGAGCTTGACGACGAACGATAGCATTCTGAGCTTTAGCCTTTATGTGCTGCAATAGCGGCTGAGGGATGTTATCGATTTCATCATCTTTAATGGACAGAAGAGTGTGGAACATTTTCTCTGTATCAGCAGCCCCCCTCTGCTCCGCATCACTGGGGGGCGCTTCAGGAGCAGATGTTTCAGTTTGATACTTTTCTTCTGAAACAAGAGATTCCTTATCGGCTTCTAAGAGGTTCGATATGGTATTGGACATAGTATCAACTCGAGATAAGTAGAGATGAACTTGGGTGGCTTCGTCAGGATCTAAGGACTGTGTCGAAGCTTGAGAAGCGGTTGTCCAGAGGGTACTCAATAAGCTTTTCATTTCCTCCTGTACCATTTTAGAGTCAGTGGAAGGGTTGGGATTCGCTTCCTGTAATTTACCAAACAGGTGACGAAGACGACCAACTTGATAAGTAGCCCGGTCCATAAGAGACATATTAGAGCGTGCATTGCGGTTAGAGGAAGATGAATAGACAGGACGATCGAAGCTGGTACCTTTGACGTTATAATTTGAGGGTGGACGATAGTACGACGTGTCACGGGGTGAAAATGTCGATGCTTTGTCTTTTGCATTACGAAGCTTACGAGCGTTGAAGCCAGACTGTCCAGCTACAGTGGCTAACAACGAGTAAGCGTTGTTTAGAAAGTCGCGGGATTGATGAATAGTATCCATCAATAATACCTTAGGTGGCTTGGTAGCGGTAGTACCAATGATGTAAGGGATCCAGGAAGCGGGTTTATCCAAGCGTCGGTTGGAAGAAAACTTTGTCTCATTGTATATTTTTTTAACAATAATTCCAATAGTGGACGAACGTCGTTAGGATCAACTAGCTTTAACAATTCGGGATCGTGACTCGAGTTGTTACCAGAGCGTGTCTCGTAGAGTTTACACCATCCCAATAAAGATTGAGAATAGCGCTCGCGATCCGATGGATTAGCATATAGACGGTAGATCTCCTCGTGAGCTTTAAGAGTGATTATGGAGTTATTAAATTGGATTGATGCTTCATCATTATTTAATTGCTTTGCCTGAGATTGAAAGGCAAGGCGTTGTTCGACAAGTACATGGGCATACCAATTAACATTTATAGACATTCGATTAAACTGAGATTTGAGCTCAGTTACATCTGTACAAGACACTGTCTCATAGTAATGGTCGGCTAAAAGCATTACAGCCCGTAATTTATTGGGATGTGCAGTAATTGCATAAATTTTCTTTAGTTGAGGCCACATAGCGAGAGCGGGCCTTTCCTGTGACTCCAAGTTAAAGAATGTGTACAAGAAACCAGCATAAGTTTCGCAGTGTTTGATCCAATCGGCATTAGAGAGACCTGTAACGGATATGTTAGTTAAAGATGAATCAATTACAATTGATTTAGGGAATCGGGTATATAATAAAGTGAGGACACGTTTGACATCACTATTTAATTCAGGACGAACAAGATTATACGACTCTTGGTAGTGCAGTCGTTCGATATTGTTACGGACATCAACTGTTAGTTGATGGGAAGAGCTGACGTGCCAAGTCTTTAAATGTTCGGGCAGGGCATCTTCATTAATGCAGATGTAATTCGTTAATTGTCTCGGATATCCATCTTGAAAAGATGGTATCTACTTCGTTATCAAGGATTTGGCTGTATTCCGGAGCATTCCGGATATTGGTATTGTTTAGGAGGTATCGTGACTGATCAAGGTAGGTTAGAGGATTGATAAACAGATTCGACACATAAGAATGAAGGGCTTCTCAAGTGCGGGTTATATGTACAGTACGCTATTTTAAACGTGGGCTTATTTACAAGACCAAACAAATCAGCATGCTATTTAAACAGGATGACTTGAGACTGAAGAATGGATTAGTTCTCGAGCAGTCCGTCTTTTGTTGGGGAACGGAAGGAAAAACCCGTACAAGTTTCCGCGGCTTGTATAGGAAAATTGTTTATTTTATTGGTTATGCGAGTGCATGTGACCAGTGACCGACCCAACTCGGTCACAAACCAAATTAACTGGTGGGCACATACCGTCACACAACAAAAATATGTACAGTAGACCACCGCCAAACAAATTGTCGCATTGTACTCGTGATCAGGCGCATATTGATCACTCCATTTAGACGTACAACACAGCTGGGCTGACACACCTACGCATCTGGGCCCATAACATGGCGAGAGTTGACCCTCTCTGGGTACATGGTAGAGACTGCGTGCAGTCTTAGGCGTGTACAGACCATTCCGCTTGCCACATGCTACTACACAAGGTAGGGATTTAAGCCCTAACTCCTTATGGAAATTAGGTCCCATAGAAGCGTTTACACTGACAACGAGGAACGAAGCCTCTGTTAATTAAACAGAAAACCCCGTACCTGACGGTACGCACCTGGAGGCCTACTCCATGTTGGAAAAGAGCTTCAGACTGGGTTCTTCATAATAATTGCGGAAGGGTAAGCAAGGAAGGGAAAAGAGGGAAAGCCGTATTACGGAGAGAAAACCCTCGTGTAGAGATAGGTGTGAAATGTTCCAGTGTCGCACGCATAATAGTGTAGCTCTCTGGAGATCCGACGCACCCTCGAGTGTGTCCTCGCATTTGACTACGTGCATCGTGCTTCAAGACTTACTGGCTTTGTTTTATCGTCTCGCGTTTCGTACCGATGAATGTGGTTGTACCCTTGAGAAGCTCAACAACAATCAATTTAGATGGCATGCACAACCACTTCCGCCGCGCTATCCGCCGCGTCGTCAGCCACGACTTCAGACTCTTCCAACTGACCTACCCTCGAAGCTCCCCTTTCCCAACAACCTGGCTCTACTCGATTCCGACGCACTACCCAATGTCATTTTGGCGGCTGCAAGGATCACTTTAAGAGGGACTGCCGCACGTTCCAAAGTTCCTAGCTATTCCACGACAATGCGCTACCCACCATCGCCGTTCTTCTCAACAGCGCAACACTTCCAATGACTCCAAAAACACCCAACAACACCAACCCACCACCACCAACACTACCTTTTCTGCTCCTATGCCTACTCCCACCTTGACTGATTATAGTTCCACTCCGCCGCTTTTCTTAATACCACCATCTATTCCACCCCCTTCACCGCCTTAAACGGCCACACCCACCGTCTCACATACCCCTCCCGATACTCTGTCTCATGCCAATCAAGATAATTCCAAGTCAGCGTGTGTACCGCCGAATGTCTGATGCAAGCACATCAACAACCCCATCCCACGGAAGCCCCTCGTTTTTGTTTTTAGCTCCCATTGCACTGGCGCCCTTCGTTCTGTATTTTCCGCTATTCGTTGTTCAACCCCTCGTTCTGTATTTTCACCTCGTCGTTGCTACCGTTCTGTATTTTCACCTCGCCGTTGCTCCTCTCCTCGTTCTGTATTTCCCCCTCGTCGTTGCTCCTCTCCTCGTTCTGTCTTTTCACCTCGTCGTTGCTCCCCTCCTCGTTCTGTATTTTCACCTCGCCGTTGCTCCTCTCCTCGTTCTGTATTTCCCCCTCGTCGTTGCTCCTCTCCTCGTTCTGTCTTTTCACCTCGTCGTTGCTCCCCTCCTCGTTGTCTTTTCACCTCGTCGTTGCTCCCCTCCTCGTCCTGTATTTCGCCTATTCGTTGCTCCACTCCCCGTTGTGCATTTTCAGCTATTCGTTGATCCACTCCCTGTTGTGCATTTTCAGCTCTTCGTTGATCCACTCCCCGTTCTACATTTTCTGCTATTCGTTGATCCACTCCCCGTTGTGCATTTTCACCTATTCGTTGATCCACTCCTCGTTGTGCTTGTCGGTTTTGGTAAAACCAGCGAATCACGTTCCATCGCGCATTTCATCCGCCACAACTAAGCTGTGCGTGTCAGTTTTTCGCGTGCGCAGCTTTCGTGCTTCCTATGTGGTTGGATCGCTCATCTTCGGGATCATGGACCGCCGCTTCTTTGCTGTGTTATTCGGCTTCTTCGTCTACGGTATCAACACAATGTTGTGGTTCTCCTTCGCGCACTATCGCCTTTTCGCCGCTTTTCTGACCTTTAAAATCCGGTTTAGCTATCGAAGTCAATTCCGTGCTCAGCACCCGCGACGCTATCTGCAATGTTCTTGCGTGTCACTGCGACGCTATCTGCAACGTTCTTACGTGCCACAACTGTTATGCCACTATCGCCAACTTCTACCGCAGTCTATTCGAGCATGACGAGCAAAGATCGCCGCTTGCTCCTCCAACGTTGGCTCATATGGCAACTTCGTTCTTGCGAATGCGAAAACGGGCCACTTTCTTATCTGCCACAGCAGGCTGGCATACAGCAGCCTGGTCTCCCCGTGTTCGTTCCTTACACCGCTGGCATGGCAATGGCTCCGCAAACCCTCTGTCATGTTACTTTGTTCTGGTTTGTCAACTCCGGCGTTCCTGTCTAAAGCCACTAATGACTTAGGCTTAAATATCAATGTAAAAGTTGTTGTTGAGTCTGATGATACGCTTGTTCGTATGTTACGCCACCGTTTTCCTACTGTATTATTATTTGAATCTCTCCCCGCCTTTATTAACCATCTTCACCTAATCTCACCAGAGGAAAGGCGCACATTTTATTGTGATATAATTGAGATCACTCCTCCAGCAGCCTGGTCTCCCCGTGTTCGTTCCTTACACCGCTGGCGCGTCAGAAGTCTTCCATCTTCGCGTACAGGACGCGGTCGTGCCCATGGCAACTTGCTCGCGCCACAACAAACAAACACCCAACGTTCGCATCAACCCTGTTTACGCCTGTTTTTGCTTCAGTCGCCTCCGACCATCGTCATAACCTGGTCACCATACAACATATCTGCCCAAAGGCAACGTTCTCATCCGACGTCTGGTACACTGCCATCACATATACCAGCCTGTGTTCCCGCTCTCTTTACCCCGCTGCGATTCTCAGTGGCAACAATCGCCTAACGCTAGTCTTCCCAGGCACTTTTGTCGCTATTCTTCTTCAGACCTCGCTTTTGCTGACAGTTTCGCTTATCATATTTCCTGCAATGTCACCCACCGAAGGCACTTCAACGTTGTTCCGACTTTTTCGAATCACGCTTCCAAGCTCTCGTCTACTGTTGCCCCATTGTCACCTGTTCCTGCTGTTGCCCGGTCGTCACCTGTTCTTCCGCTGTTGCCCCCTTGTCCCCTGTGTTTGATGAGAATGCGCCGGTTTCACTGGGACTGATCACCCCATCACGTGAACCGACCATTCTACGAGCTCATGAACTCCGCCGAACCAAAGAGAGAAAACAACAACGTGCAAAACAAAGTCGAGCCAACCAGAGCCGACAAAACAACAAGCATGCAAAACAAAAAGCATGCAAAACAAAGTCGAGCCAAACGGAGCCGACCGCGCAAAGTCGACAAAAAGCGCACATTATTCAGAAACAAATGGAGAACCAACTCAAACCCACAATACTGGCGCTTTACCACGCACTGTTGGTTCTGTGTCATCTCATGTCGATTCTGTGTCATCTTGTCATTCCCTTCGATTCTGTGTCATCTTGTCATTCCCTGTACGTTAATTTTTCTAGCTTTCGTTTGTTAGTTCATTATGTCATCCTTCCCCTCTGTCTCGCCCAGCCCATCCAAATCCTGCACGTCGGTTACAAGCCCTTGCCAAAGAATATCATTCCCTCGGTCAGCTCGGTTGCTCGGATGTTATTCGCGTTCCTTCTCCTTTTTCTGGCACCATCTGCCCTTTGAAGTGGGTCCACCGCACGAAGTATGAATCTGGCCTCTTCAAATCGCACACTGCTCATCTCGTTGTCCGTGGTTACACCCAGGTTCACGGCATTGCTTACCACGACACGTACCGTCCTGTATATGTCATCTCTGCTTTCATACAAGCCCCTGTCTGGCGTTGCTGTTCACGACTGGGATTTGCATAAGCTGGATGTCAGCTCCGCTTTTATCCAAGCTCCCACTGACGAAGACATCTATGTCTGGCCACCCGACGGTTATGCTCATCGCCAACCCACCGATGGCTTCAAATTCCTTTACACGCTCGGTCGCTCTTGGTACGGTTGCCCGCAAGCATGTCCCCGCTGGTGGCTTTACTTAGAACGCTTCCTTGTCAATGATTGTAGCTTTGTCAGCGATTCTGGTGCCACTTGCCGCTACACACACATGCTTAAGTGTACTGTCTTCAGCGCCTTGTTCTTGTCGTAGATGATCTTCTTGTGGCGCACCCTCGTCATTGCCTTGGCCATTACCAAGCCTTCTTCCTCCGTTTCAAGCCTTCACTGATGTCAACGAGCTCGATCTTCACACCTACGTTGGTCTCCGCATTACGCGTGATCGCGCATCCCCGGCTATCCGTGAAATCCTCCCCGACCATCGCTTCATCCACAGTAAACCAGCATTGACTCCCGCTCCCAAAGTTCTTCCTCTTTCTGCGGCTGCTTCTCCTGCACCTGGCTCCCCTGCTCACGTCTTCATGGCACGCATCCCTTTTCGTCGTATTCTCCGTTGTGTCTTGTTTCTTTCTGTTATGCCTCGCCCTGATATCACCTGGACCGTCAATCCGTGTGCGCCTTTTACTGACAATCCTGGTAAACCCCCCTGCAATGGTCCTCAAGATCTTGCCCTTGTTCTTGGTCGCGATTCTACCCTTCGTCTCTTTGGTTATTCCGACTCCAGCTGGGCCGACGACCCTGATGACCGCCACTCCACTACTGGCTTTTGTTTTCTCCTTGCTGGCTCTATGATATCCTACTGCTCACGCTCGCAGTACCTCCTCGCCCGCTCCTCTTTTGAAGCTGAATTCCTCGCTCTTTACGCCGCTACTGCTGAGCTCTCTTGGCTTCTCAAACTTTTTGATGCCTTTGATCTCCCTCGTCACACGGCACCAATGTATGTCGATAACAGCACCACCGTCACCCAAGTCCGTCTCCAATGTCTCACGCGGCGCACCCGCCATGTTGCCATTCGCTTTTACAGCACCGCCGAATATCGTCGCAACCACATCATTGATCTCCAACACAATCCCCGCCTTGACAACCTTAGCGATATCTTCACCCGTCGTACGGAAGCTCCTCCCTTCCTCCGGCTTCGAGCTCGCTACCTCACCTCGTGACTTCGCCCGACATCGCCTGTCTCTTTCTGCAACAATGCCTTTCCTGACGTCTTTAAATGTCGACTGCTAAGAGGGGGGTGTGTGTGGGGAGCATGAAGGATGTGGGTGGGTTTGTGGGCACTTTCCTGACGTCTTCCTTCAAGCTTCTCCTCTGTGAGCGTCTCACTTACCCCTTTCTCCTTTTCTTTCCAGCACCTGTGTGAGGACCTCACTTACCCCTTTTTCCTTTTCTTTCTTTTCCAGCACCTGTGTGAGGAAGCTATGACACTTACCCCTGCACCACGTATCCAGTATCCCTACGTCATTCCCTTCTCGCTAGTCTAACGCCCCTTTCCTTTCCAGTTGTCTTTAAATGTCGACTGCTAAGAGAGGGGTGTGTGTGGGGAGCATGAAGGATGTGGGTGGGTGGGTGGGGTAGGAGGGATGTGCCTGACGGGCGGAGATAAGTACGCGGGACCTAGTCGGGGTCATCGCCGAGTCGTGGGGCAGGCGAAGAGAGGACGGGCCCCAGTTGTCACACCTGTGAGGAAGCTATGACACTTACCCCTGTACCACGTATCCAGTATCCCTACGTCATTCCCTTATCGCTAGTCTAACGCCCCATTCCAGTTGTCACATGGTAGCAGGTGCAGCGTTCGTTCGTTTCGATCGAATCTGTGCTTGACTTCACGTCGACTCCTCACTGGCTTCAGTTCATTGCTACGTGTTCGGTTCGTTCTCGTCTATCATGTCCTCGATCGAAATTAAAGATAGCAAGCTCTCGCACAAACTTGATGCCTTCAGCGGTGAGCGACATCTTTTCCACCAATGGACACGGCGCCTCGAAAACATGATCATTTCCACCGGCGATCGCATTATCTTGACCAACGACACTTGGACCAGCATTTCCGCCTCTGGCTGCTCTGAAGAAGAATTTGGTGTTAAGCAGCAACGTTGGTACTCTGCACTGTTCATGGCACTTCCAACGCATGATACTGATCGTGCGGATATCCGTGAAAACCGTGATATGAACTTCACGCGGCTCTACAAACGCATTACCGATGTTTACATGGGCCATGGGGATCGTGTCGCCCAGTCTGCAATTGCTTCCTTGCATTCCTTGGTATGCAACAATATCGATGAACTTGAGTCTACAATATCGATGAACTTGAGTCTTTTCTTAACAAGTTCATGACTGGTGTTCAAGTTGCTCGACATCATCAAGATTTCCCTGACACTATTGCATTGCAATTGCTTCAGACGAAAATCCCCGACTCGATCTTGTCTAAGGATATCATTGCACTTGACCCTAAACTGCGCACATATGATGGTTTCGTTGATCGCCTCAACAGTAAATTTTTCGATTATCTTCAGACCAAGTCTGCGCTTGTCCATGCTACGCTCCGTGAGGGTCCCTACCATCGTGACCGTTGCAACTTTTGCGGTCGTACCAACCATCCATCGGATAAATGCCTTCATCGTCTCAAAGCCTTGCGAGGGCATCCGCCCTCCCGGCGTAGGTTGGCACCTATTCGCCTCCCGGGCGGGCCGGTTGGCAGCCGGAACGTTCGCAGTGGGACGGGGTATGGCCGGGGGGCGAAGACGGAAGGTTATCGACGAGTTGGTTGTCAGTCACATCGCGGTCTCCTCGTCGCATGGCGACAAGCTTGATGGTCACTCTCCGCCGACCGACCTTTCGGCGCTTCTCGTCTACAGGCCCGTGATTCCGGACTGACTCCTGTCGGTCCGGCCTGGCTCCCATGCTCGGGAGAGGTCTGAAGTTAGTTAGTTAGTTAGTCTCAATGCTTTGCGCTCCCAACAGCGCTCTCGCCTTCGCCCACCTTTCCGTTCCCGGCCTTCGCCTCCATTTTCCCGTGGTTCTTTCCATCGCAAGCGCCCACGCCCTACTGACCTTTGTCACTTTTGTGGTATTCCTGGCCATCACCAGAAGGATTGTCGTAAGCGCCAGCGCTATATGCTCTCCCAAGCCGCAGCCCGCCCTCGCCCTCGTCCCCAATACCCACCTCGATCCAATCCCCAATACCCACCTCGACCCCATCCACCATTCTACCAAAACTATCTTTCCGCCCCCATCCCACTCTTGCCCCCATCTCAACCCTCTCCGCCGCTTCTTGCGTTGCCACCATCCACCACACCCTCTGTACCACCTTCCACCGCCATCTCCCCTCCTGACCCATCTCTTTCTGCACCCACCTATCCGTCTTTCAATTTCCATCTTCTTTCCATCTCCGCCTCCATTCACCAAGTCCTTTCCTCCACCAATGCCCTTACCGCTCTGCGCACCGCTCGTGAGCGCGACTACCTGCGCAGCAACAACCTTCGCCTCGTCGTCTACGATACCGGCGCCAACGTCAATCTCTTCAATTCTCCTGCTGGTTTCACTGCCCTTGACAACACTCAACAGCACTCCATCACTTCTGCTATCGGCACTGGCTCTGTCTCTGGTTCTGGCACTGCTCACTTAACGTTCCCTTCAATTGGTCCTCTTGACAATCGTGGTCTTCCTTCTTCTGCACCCACTCTTTCCGCCCCTCATGGCATCCATGTCGCGTTCCCGCATACCCTCATCTCTCCTGGCCTTGGTGACAGACGGATTCTTTCGGATCATGCCCTTGAGCAAGTTGGTTACGATTGTCATACGATTCAGGATGTTGGCCATACTCATCCGCAACGAATTTTACGTCTCCGTCAAACGCATCACGTTATTCCCCTGCTTCGTCGCTGTGGTCTTCTTTTGATCGTCGGTTGGATCGGCAATACGACCGCTGCGCCCTACGCGGACTTCGCTTCACCTTTTGTGGCATTTTCTTCTTGCCCTCGCGTACATGACCCTTGTGCGTTTCCCGTTGTGTCTCAACGCACTCAACTTACCTTCGACCTTTGGCATGCTCGTCTTGGTCACTATAGTCCCTCTTATATCCGACGTTTGTCTTCTCTCGCTGTTGGCGCACCGCTTTTCCCCAGCTCCGCGTCTCTTTCTTTTTGTCCTGCTTGTGCTCTCGGTAAAATGCATGCTGCGCATGTTGGCCAACGTAAAGCACATGCCCCCACTTCCACCTCGATTCCTGCCACCGAGCCTTTTTCCCGCCCACGTGCCGTTGCGCCCTATCTTATTATCCACGCAGATCTCATGTTTACAGGCGTTTCTTCTTTCATTTACCACGACCGTGCCATCCTTACGTTTGTCGATGATCATAGCCGCCGCCGCACACGTTACTTTGCCCCACGACACGATGCACTTACGAACGCTCGTCAACTCGAACTTCTCCTGTCTACCGTAGTTCGCCCATTTGGATATCGTATCGCCCTCATCTACACCGATCGTGACCGCTCTCTCATGGGCCAATTCGAAACCTTATGTCAGGGCAACAACATCGCCCTCAAACGGGCTCCTGCTGCTCAGTCCAAAACTTCACAGGCGCACGCTTTTTCGGGTGTTGTGGAACGCTCTCATCGCGCAACTGCTGGTATTACTCGCACTCTTTTGGTGCATGCGCACCGTCCACCTGATTTTTGGCGTTGGGCCATGGAAACGGCTGACTTCATTTCCGAGCGCATGCTAAACGCCTCTAACCCTGGTTACATGACGCCATATGAAATGCTACATGAAACTCTCCCCCGTGTCGATTTTCTTCGTGTTTGGGGCTGTCCTGCTGCAATTCTTACTGGCGACAAATGGCCTACCAAAGCTATAACAGGTATCTTCATTGGGTATCCCTCTGCCGGACCTGGTTATCGCATATTGCTTCAACGCTCCACTGGTCCCGTCATCCATACATCTATTGACGTTGTTTTTGACGAAAATTTTGCTATGCGTAAGTCTCTGTCCTCCCAACCCCTTCCTCCTCTGTGGATTCTCGTTTTCCTGGCTTATTTTATTATGACCCTCGTTTGTCTACCGCTGTTGCTCCCTTGTCTCCTGTTTTTGATGCTCAGGAGCCGGCCTTATCGGGACTGATCACCCCAGAAACAATACTTGTGGCAACCGTCAACGGACAATACGAAACGTGCACCATTACGTCGAGCCAAACGGGGCCGACCGCGCAAAGTCGACCAAAGCGCATTACCAACAAAACCAACTCAACCATCGAACTTTCATTCTGGCGTTTGTCCACAACGCAATGTCGATTCTGTTTCATCCTGTCACTCTCTGTATGTCTCTTATTATAGCTTTCGTTTGTTAGTTCATTATGTCTTCCGTCCCCTTTGTCTAGCTCACACCCTTGTTGATCCCCATGCACATGTTCATTACTCTGCTTCCGAAGAAACCTCACAGTATTCATACACTGACGATACAAATATCACTTCCGCCCATTTACGCGAAGCTTTAGCTCAGACAAATCCTGAGCGTCCTGGCTGGTTGCAAGCCATCGCCAAGGAATATCATTCCCTCGGTCAGCTTGGTTGCTGGGATGTTGTTCGCGTTCCTTCGACTTTTCTGGCAACATCTGTACCCTCAAGTGGATCCCCCGCAAGAAGTATGACTCTGGCCGCTTCAAATCGTACAAGGCTCGCCTCGTTGTCCGCGGTTACACCCAGGTTCACGGCATTGATTATCACGACACCTACTCGCCAGTTGCCAACATCGTCACCATCCGTTTCTTTCTAACTTTTGTTGCTGTTCATGACTGGGATTTGCACAAGTTAGACGTCAGCTCCGCTTTTATCCAAGCTCCCATTGACGAAGTCATCTATGTCTGGCCACCCGAAGGCTATGCTCCTCGCCAACCCACCGATGGTTCCAAAATCGTTTACAAGCTCCGTCGCTCTTGGTATGGTTGCAAACAAGCTTGTCGTAATTGGTGGCTTTATTTGGAACGCTTCCTTGTCAATGATTGTGGCTTCGTCCGCGGATCTGGTGACACTTGCAATTACAAGCTCGTGCTTAATTCTACCGTTGTCCTACGTCTCGTTCTTGTCGTTGATGATCTTCTTGTGGCGCACCCTCGTCATTGCCTTGGCCATTACCAAGCATTCTTCCTCCGTTTCCGAACCTTCACTGACGTCAACGAGCTTGATCTCACCACCTACGTTGGTCCTCGCATTACGCGTGATCGCCCTCGACGCACGCTCACTCTTGACCAATCCCATGCTATCCGCGAAATCCTTACCGAACATCGCTTCATCAACAGTAAACCCGAACTGACTCCCGCTCCCAAAGGTCTTCATCTTTCTGCGGCTGATTGTCCTGCTCCTGGCTCGCCAGATCACGTCTTCATGGCGCGCATCCCTTTTCGTCGTATTGTTGGCTGTGTTTTATTTATCTCCATCATGACTCGCCCTGATATCACTTGGTCCGTCAATCAGTGTGCGCGTTTTTCACACAATCCTGGTAAACCCCACTGGCACGCTTTATCTCACACTCTGCGTTATCTCAACGGTTCTCAGGATCTTGCCCTTATTCACCGGGCATTTGTATTGCTTTCTTGCTGTCTTCTTGATATTACCCTCTTTTGATTGTCCGATTTCGTGATGGCGTGAGGTATTACGCTGAGATCGGGCGTGTGGTGGTTTCACCCGCGGTTCGGGTTGGGAGGAAGGGTTGTTGAGGCCCCCGGTCCGGCCAGGAGCATGGGCCCAGATGCGTAGGTGTGTCAGCCCAACTGTGTTGTGCGAATAATGGAGTGATCAGTTTACGCCTGATTACGAGTACAATGCGACAATGTGTTTGGTGGTAGTCTACTGTACATATCTGTTGTGTGACGGTATTTGACCCCCAGTTAATCTGAATTGTGACCGAGTTGGGTCGGCCACTGGTCATATACACTCGCATAGCCAATAAAATTAAAATTTTTCCGACACAAGCCGCGGAAACTTGTACGGGGCTTCCCTTCCATTCCCCAACAAAAGACTGACTGCTCGAGAATTAATCCATTCTTCAGTCTCAAATCATCATGTTTAAATGACATGTTGCTTTGTTTGGTCTTGTACATAAGCTCACGCTTAAAATAGCAAATTGTACATATTTTTCTACATGTTAGAAACCCTTCAATCAAACATGTCAACCTGTTTTATCCATCCTACAACCTATTTTCCATAGGTCACGACGATGTCAAAACCAAAACCAATATCCACCACGGATATTTACAAACAAGAACAAATCCTCGTTGATAAACTCAACTCCGGATTGCGCTTTAAAGACAATTCGACGGTGAGCTTACAACTTGAGATGCTTCGCAGACATATGACAAGTCCATACGTGGACGCGTTATTCTGCGTCGATTCGTATGACGCTTACACCCGGAATGCTCCGGAGTATAACCAACTTCTCGAACACGAAGTTGATATCATTTTCGCTCAATGGAAAGCTGAAAAAATCAACGAATTGCATTTACCCAATGAAGACGCCTTGCCTGATCATCTTAAGACTTGGCACGTCAACTCTTCCCATCGACTATCAGTTGATGTTCGTAATAATCTCGAACGACTGTTCTTTCAACCTAGAGACTTCATGACAAGCCGATTCTTGATATTCTCGCGGGCGTACTTTTGCTTCTCGCTCCTCGCGCCCTCCTCGTGTATCTGGCAGCTGTCACTACTAACTACTAAACTAAAGGCCGGCCCAATGCATGGGGCGTCGGCTATTTACTCCCAGCACCGTGGCGCGTGCAATGAGAGTCACCGGGCGATCAGAGGGCACGTGGATGGTCTGTCGCCAGTTGCCACGGTCTTGAGCGAGGGAGTATCATATTTCACACATATCTTCGTGCTTATGTAAGATATTCGGAGTGCCTTGATGAGACCCGGCCGTACGTGAACTATCTTCGCATCGTTTTTGAGACCGCGGACATTTTGACTCACTGTCAACTTCGTCGTCAACTTCCTTCCTCGCCCCCCGGCCACACCTCGTCCCGCTGCGAACGTTCCGGAAGCCAACCAGCCCATTCGGGAGGCGAACAGGTGCCAACCTACGCCGGGAGGACCGATTCCTTCAAAAGGAGCGGGTTCGGAAGGAACCGTCCTCCATCGCGAAAAGTATGGCGCTATGAGAGACTTGAAGCAAGGGGTTATTGATAACCCCTTGCTTGAAGCATCAATAACCCCGTGCTTGAAGCAAGGGGTTATCAATAACCCCTTGCTCGAAGGTTGAGAGTAGAATCAGGGTAAGGGTCAAGAGCGCGCCATTTATCATCTTTTTTGGTATCGGAATACTTATACCAGTCGGAATTAGAAAGACCTGAGAAGGATATATTGGTTAGAGATGGATCATGTACAGTTGATTTTGGGAATTGGGCGCTTAAATTCTCAAGTACAAGTTTAACATCGTCATTTAATTCGGGGCGAACAAGATTAAAAGACTCTTGAAAGAAAAGTCGTTCAAGATTATTGCGCTCATCGACAGATAGTCGATGAGTGTGATTTATATGCCACGTCTTGAGGTGGTCCGGGAGTGCATCTTCATCTGGAAGATGAAGCTCGGTGACTTTCTCTAATTTCCAACGAGAAAAGATGATATTGGGCGGGTATCTGAGAAAACCACTACACGCCATACACACTTTTATACCGTTATACTTCTTACAATGTAGATAATCTCTCTCTCTCCCTTTCTCAACGGAACGAATGCAACCTGATTTGCCTACATACTACACTTGTACAAGTGACGTACATATAGACGAACTACTGCTGTGCACTCTGGCTTGACGTGTTCGTCCGCTTGGACCCTCAGGCAGTCAAGCGCCCGCAAAGGTGTTGCGTTTAAGACGCGGCCATATCGACGTCGGAAGCGGTTGAAGGTGAGGTGGGCGGGAACGGTGCGGCGGGCGCGGGCGCGGGAGCGGGAGCGAACGGAGCGGGCGCCTCTTTGGCCGAGGGGCGGAGTGTCCCGAGGAAAGCCTTGCGGAGCTCGGCGACTTTCATCTGGCGCGTGCCGGGCTTGCCGTCGGTCCTAGGGACTTGGAGCTTGAGGCCCATCAGCTTGGCCCTTCGCACGAGGTCCATCCTTTTTGCCGTCTCGATCGACGTTGGCGGCAACTCTTCGCACAGGGCCGCGAGGGCATCACGTTGGGCATCTCGGGTGGCCTCCTGAGCAGCAAGCCGTGCGCCCGTCGAAGGCTGCGGCGCCGAGGGCTTGAACCACTTGACCCTGCCGAGGGCTTGAACCACTTGACCCTGGCATACTTGTGTTCGAACTGGTCGAGGAAGGCGTCGAGCTTCTTCCAGCCGATCTCGACGTAGTTGACCGGCCGCTACAGCTGCTCACTGCCGTTCAGCTGATTCTTGAACTTCATGTCAAGCCGATTCTTGATATTCTCGCGGGCGTACTTTTGCTTCTCGCTCCTCGCGCCCTCCTCGTGTATCTGGCAGCTGTCACTACTAACTACTAAACTAAAGGCCGGCCCAATGCATGGGGCGTCGGCTATTTACTCCCAGCACCGTGGCGCGTGCAATGAGAGTCACCGGGCGATCAGAGGGCACGTGGATGGTCTGTCGCCAGTTGCCACGGTCTTGAGCGAGGGAGTATCATATTTCACACATATCTTCGTGCTTATGTAAGATATTCGGAGTGCCTTGATGAGACCCGGCCGTACGTGAACTATCTTCGCATCGTTTTTGAGACCACAGACATTTTGACTCACTGTCAACTTCGTCGTCAACTTCCTTCCTCGCCCCCCGGCCATACCTCGTCCCGCTGCGAACGTTCCGGAAGCCAACCAGCCCATTCGGGAGGCGAACAGGTGCCAACCTACGCCGGGAGGACCGATTCCTTCAAAAGGAGCGGGTTCGGAAGGAACCGTCCTCCATCGCGAAAAGTATGGCGCTATGAGAGACTTGAAGCAAGGGGTTATTGATAACCCATTGCTTGAAGCATCAATAACCCCTTGCTTGAAGCAAGGGGTTATCAATAACCCCTTGCTCGAAGGTTGAGAGTAGAATCAGGGTAAGGGTCAAGAGCGCGCCATTTATCATCTTTTTTGCCATCGCATATATTTGGACCCAGTCCGGTACTGGTAGAGAAACGTCCTCCGAAAGACATCGATCTCGATCGACGTCTCGGACAAAGGCTCCGGATTTCCAGGCAAGAGCAATCTCCTGAAGTTCCTGAAAGTTCTAATACCGTAGTCCAGTCTCATCGCTTACTACTGGTGAACAAGTGTGAACAAAGTGTGAAAGGCACACTCACGCGTACTACTGACGGTTCTATATCACTGGGCTGTCAGGCTAAACTTGGTGCATTGTTCGAAGAGTACCCTATTTTAATGCAGTTACGTCCCACTTCTACACCGATGTCACCATCAACCACGTATAAAACTGGAGAGCCATCTTCTGATATGGACAAGTTTATTCTTCATACCTTCTCCACCTTACTCGGCAAGCTTACTTTTGTCCAATTGGCTTGTCGCCCTGATCTATCCCAAAGCCTTAGTCGTTGCTCTCGAGGAATGCATAATCCAGCATTTCTACATGTTCAAGTACTAGCAGGAACTCTCCGCTATTTGCGCAAGCCCGAAAATCGCAATCTTCGACTCTGTTACTATGCTGGCTCTTCCGCACTAATGGACCATCTTAGACTTCTCATCGGCAATCGCACTGATATGGCAACCATGTTGGATTGCACTAAAGAACAAGTCAATTCAAGTAACTTTGATCCATTGGTCGCGTTCGTTGATGCCGATAACGCACCCTCTTATGAACAAGACCGCAAGTCTACGACCGGTTACGCCATCTTTTTGTTCGGTTCTCTCATCACTTGGAAGTCTAAACTACAGCCAATCACCGCTACTTCTACGCATGAGAGTGAACTCATCGCCCTTAATATGTGTGCCGATGATGTGGTCTGGTTACGCAAATTGCTAACGGAAATGGCATTCGCTATAAATCCTCAATACTATCTTCGGCAACCTTCAGGGAAAGATTTGTTACTCGATTATGACAAGTGCAGGCCAGTAAGTTCACCTAGTCCCAATCTCTAACCCCAGTAAGTTCACCTGGTCCCAGTAAGTTCACCTAGTCCAAATCTCTAACCCCAGTAAGTTCGGCGTAAACCCACTCGTGCTCACACCCACTCCTTTGAGCTCGTCGCTCTCACCCCCGCCAATCCAAGCTGCTTTGATCCGCACGCGCCGCCAGCCCTTGAGTTTACTCTAAAACCCCCAGTAAGTTCACCTGGCTTTGATCCGCACGCGCCGCCAGCCCTTGAGTTTACTCTAAAACCCCCAGTAAGTTCACCTGGCTTTGATCCGCACGCGCCGCCAGCCCTTGAGTTTACTCTAAAACCCCCAGTAAGTTCACCTGGTCCCAGTAAGTTCACCTGGTCACTATATTCACCTAGTCCCAATCTCAAACCCCAGTAAGCTCACCTGGTCCCAGTAAGTTCACCTACAGTGCGCGTGTAGACGCCGGGAGGGGGCTTATCGGTATTGCGCAGCACGTGTGGGGTAGGGCGGAGTCGTCGACTCAGAAGAGCATATCCTCGGGGTTGCCGATCGACAGAGAGCCACGTAGAGCTGGACGTGACAGAAGACGGGCTTGGGCAAGAGGACGCCGACCTCGCGGGGCGTCTGGCCCTGGCTCTTGTTGATCGTTTGGCGTCGGCGGGCCTTAAGGGATACAGGTTGGAGGAGCCTCGGACGCTTCCCTCATCCACACCATCTTACCAAGCAACCATCATTCGAACAAAATTTTCAACCTGGTGAAGCCTGGGCATGTGACGGTGGTTACGTATCTGTTCTATCGGAATGGGGATCCTTTCGCCATATCATTGTTTTTAAGTGTCTCATTTCTAAATTTTTGTTAGTGTATTTTTGTCGTAGCACTAACTCTAGCGAATTTTGCAACGACCTCGAGTTTGTCCGCAATTTTTGTTCTACTTATGTTCATGTACAACTAAAACAAATTTATTGTGATTCGTTTAAACCTTACTTATCACAACATGTTACCACTCCCTTTCGTGTTGAACACGGTATTAATATGTCTGCCTTCCCCCCTTACTTACATGTTTTTAATCATGAAGTAGAAGCCGCTGTTGGTCATATTGCAACTGCCGCGTCTACACGACTGCGGCATATGCTTAATGTATCCTATAAAGGTCACCCCCTAACAGATCCGGCACCACACTACCCGTGGGCTGTTATACATGCTGTCCAATCATATAATCTCCTTCCTAACGTTTCCCTCGAACGTATATATAATAAAGTCCTAAGCCCCCAACAAGTTTTGTTAAATCAATGTAATGTTCCCCAACAGGACCACCTCAAACCATTTGGTTCTGTTTGTTACACAAACAGAACCCGCAGTCGTGTAGACGCGGCAGTTGCAATATGACCAACAGCGGCTTCTACTTCATGATTAAAAACATGTAAGTAAGGGGGGAAGGCAGACATATTAATACCGTGTTCAACACGAAAGGGAGTGGTAACATGTTGTGATAAGTAAGGTTTAAACGAATCACAATAAATTTGTTTTAGTTGTACATGAACATAAGTAGAACAAAAATTGCGGACAAACTCGAGGTCGTTGCAAAATTCGCTAGAGTTAGTGCTACGACAAAAATACACTAACAAAAATTTAGAAATGAGACACTTAAAAACAATGATATGGCGAAAGGATCCCCATTCCGATAGAACAGATACGTAACCACCGTCACATGCCCAGGCTTCACCAGGTTGAAAATTTTGTTCGAATGATGGTTGCTTGGTAAGATGGTGTGGATGGGGGAAGCGTTTTTTATGAATCGTACAATCCAGACAGAACTTACGGTAGGGTACATCAGAAGGATGATGTCCCGGACTGGCAATAACCTGAACAGCTTTTATAGCTTGAGAATCGCTAGAATGGTGGATGTTGTGAAAATTGGTAGCACGTTGTTGCGCATCTCGAAATGCGAGGGTGCCCCTGGCATGAACTTTTCTATCAAAGGGTGCATGCTGCTCATGGAGCTGTCTTGGAGTTATGAGAGGAATGTTTCTCATTTTAGTAGGAGATGATGTATCTGCGGATGCAGTGTTAGAGAGGAAGACGTGAGCTACTGAATCGAGATGAAAAGGTAAATGTTTGGGATTAGGTAAGATTGTCACAACATGAAAAATTTTTATTAGAAATGTATAGCATTGTATTGGAACTCTGGTGTGAAATTAAGGATTTGTCTCTGGAAAATATATGGGTGAAATAGGTTGACCTGTAATTTTTGGTTATTGAAGCATGATCGGGGTCAAAGGATGGTGATAACGTTAATTTACGTAAGTCATAGAAAATCTGACATAAATGTTTATAAATTACATGATATGTTCCAGCCGGAATAGCATTAGCGATTATGTCACAGCATAGGTCCGGGGACAAAGACAAAAGAAAATCGATTTGGTACACTGTGAAATTATTGGCGCGTGCCTATTCACGAGTTGAGTAATGTCGAATGCGATCGAGTCGTGGATCGTACAAGATCATATTAGCAAACCCACGAATGGTAGGAGTGGGAGTGTATATAGAATGAACTTTGGCACCCATCTTCCTATCACTTGATGTAATAAAGCCAAGGTATCTGCTTTGAGACAGATGCATGTCACTTAAAGCAAAATTTTTATCGATAAATTCGAGACGATTTTCCCGAGGGTAGAAGACAAAAGAATCGTGAAGCACAGGTGAAGTATAGGAAACCAGTGTTTGTACTAGACGACGCGTGTCGTGATTTTCATTATTATGATGGTATGCTTGACAAAGCCAAAGAAAACCGGTAACAGGATCGAGAGAGGCAGTCTTATCGATTCCGGTGTCGTGTGTTAGGAAGGTATAGGTTTCACCAAATGCATTTATATGTGCCTGGTATTTAGAAGAGGAGTTAAAAACTGTTATGTCTCCACCTGTGTGTCTTCCACCGGTGATGTAAATGATGGAGGAAGTAGAGGATTTATTTAATAATAACCTGTGAGATGGTTGGTTAGATTCGATAGTTGTAATACGAAAGGACACAGGTAATGTGATGGATTTTGGGAATAAGCGTCCCATAATATTATAGATGAGAACAAAAGCTTTGAGTTCAATAGGAGATCGCATACAAGCAAGGGGCTTTCTTGAATTAGTTAAGAATCCTAAGCGGAAGTTAGAAATGCCCTCCATTTCATCTTGACTTGGATGTTCGACTGCTTTGTTTGAGTGTAGACGAAGAAACAACATGGTTAAAGTTTCGAGTTCAGCAACTGTTAAGCGAACGGATCCTGTGCGACTGAAGCTATTATGAGTTTTTGGTGTAGACACGAATGGTATGTCGGGAAAGACCTCCGTCCAAGGTTCGTCGACTATTAACTTGCGACTGATGGAGTTAGCGTAATCTGCAATATCCAGGAAGGAAGTGACTGAGTTGTTAGGCCAGGAAAGCAACTCTAGATAGCCGGTATTATAATTGCGTGCAACAAGGATCCATCTTTCTCTGGCTTGATAATCTCCACACAGATAGCATGGAAATCGGTCACATATATCCACCGTATAGTGCATCGTAGAGAAGATGAGATTAGCAACTCGCATATGGTCTTCATACGATGCGGAGTGTGGTGGCGTCATTTCCATGAAAAGAACGAGCGGCTTTAAAAGCTCAAGTACACTTAGAGCACTTGGAAAGAAGGAGTCGTCCATATCACGCTCGAAAGTTGAAATGGATCTCCCATTGACTATGTTGCGATTTGTGCATGGGGATGTCAGTTCCACTATATCAGTGTAATATCTTGCACGTTCGACGTCCGATGCTCGATGGAGATATGTGAGAAACTTGGGTAGTGATGGGAAAACTTCGATGGAATTACCAAAACGTCTTCGTAGCATGTGCGTGAGATTTTCGTCGCTCTCAACAAGAACTTTAACGTTGATGTTGATTTGCAAGTCATTAGAAGCGCAAGCCAAGAAGGCAGGAGTGGACATCCCGGAACAAAGGAATGTTACTGTAGGTGTTCGTGAACTTGGAGAGGTAGTTACCGTGTGGAGAAAGCGTGTGGTAACCTTGCGTCATACAGGAGGTGAGAAGTGCTTGCGTATATAAGGCAGCTGCGAATGCATTGACTCCAAGATGGTTTTAAGCCATGGTACGTAAATTACGCGTTCCATGAGGGTGGAATATAGCTTAAGCATTTCGCGTTGTTCGTTAAAAGCACTTAATCTGAACTGTAATGAGCGAAGTTCCATTTTACGCGCTTTCGCTTGTTGTAGCGAATAAATTGGGAGAGTAGGCAACAAGTTATTTAATCTAAACAAAGTAATCTTGACATTATCGTCAATTTTACTCTGGATAGATGATTGTCCTTTAAATTCAACCCCATAAAGATGTATACCAAGTTTATCTTCTCCCCATTGAGTCATGCTGATGATGTGCAGATCGGGATCGTTATGGTCGTTTTGCTTGGGTAGGAAAAGCGCAACGTCTAGCTTTACGTACCCACATTTGGATGCCTTGGGAGAGCGGGAATGACAGTTCTTATAATCATGGCATGTGTGATACTCTGAGTATCCGTAGCAGTCTGGATAGCGGGTGACAAGGACTCGGGTAGTTTAACAATATGTATTGGATCAGCGTAACGTTTAAAGTTAATTACATGTTGAGAGGCACACGTGTCAGCATATCCTGGCGTCGTCATTAGCGGTAGATTGTACACATTGTACAGTGTACAGCGTAACGTTTAAAGTTAATTACATGTTGAGAGGCACACGTGTCAGCATATCCTGGCGTAGTCATTAGCGGTAGATTGTACTCATTGTACAGTTTAAGCATTGTTGCGTAACAGGCATGTGTCGAGCTTTGACCAAACACGTACTGTGTCATGAAACTTTGCGTTTGTTCGGAAGGCACAACGACGAGTGTACAACCATTGTTTTATTTTGGTAGCAACACAGGGGGATCTGTACCATCCTCATTATCTTCGTTGGGTTGATTGTTGGGGAGCTCGGAGTGCGAGGAAGTTTCCCGAGCTTGACGACGAACAATAGCATTCTGGGCTTTAGCGTTTATGTGCTGCAGTAGCGGCTGAGGAATGTTATCGATTTCATCATCTTTGATGGACAGAAAAGTATGAAACATTTTCTCTGTTTCAGCAGCCCCCCTCTGCTCCGCATCACTGGGGGACGCTTCAGGAGCAGAAGTTTCAGCTTGATACTTTTCTTCTATAACATGAGATTCTTTATCGGCTTCTAAGAGGTTCGATATAGTATTGGACATAGTATCAACTCGAGATAAGTATACATGAACTTGAGTAGCTTCGTCAGGATCTAAAGATTGTGTCGAAGCTTGAGAGGCGGCTGTCCAAAGGGTACTAAGTAAGCTCTTCATTTCCTCCTGTACCATTTTAGAATCGGTGGAAGGATTGGGATTTGCTTCCTGTAATTTACCAAACAGGTGGCGAAGAAGATCAACTTGATAAGTAGCCCGGTCCATAAGAGACATGTTAGAGCGTGAGTTGCGGTTAGAGGAGTGTGAGTAGACAGGACGGTCGAAACTGGTGCCTTTAACGTTATAATTTGAAGGTGGACGATAGTAAGACGCATCACGAGGTTAAATTGTCGATGCTATATCTTTTGCATTACTACGCTTACGAGCGTTAAAGCCAGACTGTCCAGCCACAGTAGCCAGCAATGAGTAAGCATTGTTTAGAGAGTCGTGGGATTGATGAATAGTATCCATCAATAATACCTTAGGTGGCTTGGTAGCGGTAGTACCAGGGATGTATGGAATCCATGATGCGGGTTTATCCAAGCGTCGGTTAGATCAAAATTTTGTTTCATTATATATCTTTAACAAGAAATCCAATAACGGACGAACGTCGTTAGGATCGACTAGCTTTAAAACTTCAGGATCGTGAGTCGAGTTGTTCCCAGAGCGTGTCTCGTAGAGTTTACACCATTCTAATGAAGACTGAGCGTAGCGCTCGTGATCAGAAGGATTAGCATAGAGTGCAGAGCATTTAGCAAGCAGTGGTAAGTCACCTGGGAAACCACCCCGTCTCATCATGAACGCCTGGAAGTATTTAATTCGGGGAATGAAAAGGTACGTTCCCTATATCCTCAGAACACGACAGGCGGCATCTAGAACTACACGAGAAAGGTAAAGTGTATAGTGCTACATACCTCGGGACGCGCTAGACCATGATGATGAGCTTAAGCACAAATCAGAGGACTATTTGATTGTGTAGAAAGGAAGAAGAAGGGTAAGGAAGAGATCACGTTCTCAACGGACGGATAAGGGTAAGAGGCAGCAGATTTCTCTGCACCCCCTCGAGATGTCTTAAGCGCAAGGTGCGACTATAGAGCATCTCTTGAGAAAGATGATGATGAAGGAAAGAAAAAAAAAGAAAAAAAAAGGGAATACAGTCTTGATGGTCACAGAGGTCACATACGAAGCATCAAGAGTGTAAGACATGTCTTAGGACTTGGATTTGGTGGAGCTGAGAGTCGACTTGACGCTTTTGAACAGAGCATTACGAAACACTGGTACAACAGACAGTGTGTTAGGATTATCTGAGGTGGTAGACATCGTTACTGGTTCGAGAGTATCGGTATCGTCGTCGTCAGCTTCTGTTGTAAGGTGGTGAACACCAATAGCAGAATGGTGTGGTACCATGCGAAATGTAAGTGCAAGTAAAGCATTCAGTATGGATGGCACCAATGAGTCAAGTTGTGGAGTATCCAGTTGTGTTTCCAAGAAGTTGGACTCAGCGAACGGATCTGAGAAGATAGAAGGGTCTTCCGATTCACATGCTAAGGGAATGCTTTGAAGACACGAGAGCAGATTGTCACGCAGATGATGGAGGTGATCGTCCGGGGAGGCGTGATTGGCAGCATATTGGTCATAAGCTGTAAGAGTTAAGCGAGACAGCAGCTCTGTGATCTTGTACAGTGTTATGAGTAACACGTGTGCATTGGCAGTAGGAGGAAAGAGCCGGTTCTCCAGGGAGGTGATTGAAGCAATGGCAGCCTGTAGATCAGTGCGCAGAGATAGATTTTCAGCGCTGAGGGTGTTGACTTTGCGGATATATAGGCGAAGAGTTTCCTGGAGTTGCTCGACTTGCTGATGTAAGGCATCGACATCAGCCGAGGCAGAAGAAGCAGGGTGTGTCGATGGTGAAGTCCTTTCCAGGGTAGGTTCTGATGTGGAGAGTGAGGAGTCTAACGACGTCTCGGTCAACACATGCTGTGCAAGTAGGGGGTATTTCGCGTTTAGAAAGCGCAGAAAGTCTTGATGTTCTGCCGGAGTATAAGTGGGGCCGAACATTACATCCAGGAGTGATGGCGGTTTTGTCTTATCTGAGGATGATACGTAGTCGTCAAGATGTTGTACCCACGATTGGACAACAGTATTAATCACATGGCGGGATTTGGAGGGCTTGAACATAGCCAGAGCTTTGCGACTCTGTGTTCGAACAAGAGTTACAAGTAAGTTAAGATGCTCAGGGTGCATCTGTGTAATAAGCCGAAGATCCAGTGCGAAAGGCAGTTGAGTGGTGGGATCTGTGGCTGCATCGGATATAGATAGGAATAAATGAGCAAGTGACGGGTATTGCGTTATATTGCTAGTTAAAAGAGTATATAACTCCTTTGGCAAATGATAGGTGCGTATGATGGTCGCGCGTATATGACCAGCTGAGCGCGCATCACAGGGGGATTGGAAGGAAGTAGCATTGCGGGCACATACAGTAGGTTGTATAGGCACCTGATCGGTGTTGTGACAAGCACAGCAAATGTTCATGGTAATAGCAGAAATGGGGATGTGACCATTCTTCTTATGGTCGTCCGTGTTGAGGTGACTCAGCACTTCAGTGGGGAGTTCACGAGGTGTTTGTGCCTTGGAACTGTATGTGGTAGAGACAAGGAAGGTTGGTTGTCCCAAATTGTTGAAGCATTGCGTACAGAAGGATGACAAAATGAAACGGTCGCGTTTGGGGCCTCTGTAGCAGCCAATAGAAGCAATAGCAGGAGCAGCTTCCCAAGGTCTGAGTTTGGAAAGCAAGGAGTTGTTCGACGAATACATGAGCATACCAATTAACATTTAAGGACATTCGATTAAACTGAGATTTAAGCTCAGTGACATCTGTACATGACACTGTCTCATAGTAATGGTAAGCTAAAAGCATTACTGGACGTAGTTTATTAGGATGTGCAGTAAGTGCATAAATCTTCTTTAATTGAGGCCACATGGCGAGGGCAGGGGGTTCTTGCGATTCTAGATTGAAGAATGTGTACAAGAAACCGGCGTATTTGATCCAATCGGCATTAGAGAGACCTGCAAAGGATATGTTAGTTAGAGACAAGTGCAGGCCAGTAAGTTCGCCAGTAAGTTCACCTGGTCCCAATCTCTAACCCCAGTAAGTTCACCTGGTCCCAGTAAGTTCACCTAGTCCCAATCTCTAACCCCAGTAAGTTCGGCGTAAGCCCACTCGTGCTCACATCCACTCACCCCACTCTCCTTCGAGCTCGTCGCTCTCACCTCCGCCAATCTAAGCTGCTTTGATCCGTACACGCCGCTAGCCCTTGCGTTCACTCTAAAAACCCCAGTAAGTTCACTTGGTCCCAGTAAGTTAACCTGGTCACTTAGTTCACCTAGTCCCAATCTCAAACCTCAGTAAGTTCACGTGGTCCCAGTAAGTTCACCTACCGTGCGCGTGTAGACGCCGGGAGGGGGCTTATCGGTATTGCGCAGCACGTGTGGGGTAGGGAGGAGTCGTCGACCCAGATGAGTATATCTCCTCGGGGTTGCCGATCGACAGAGAGCCACGTAGAGCTGGACGTGGCAGAAGACGGGCTTGGGAAAGAGGACGCCGACCTCGCGGGGCGTCTGGCCCTGGCTCTTGGTGATCGTTTGGCGTCGGCGGGCCTTACGGGATACAGGTTGGAGGAGCCTCGGTGACAACGACACGATCGATCATGTATCTGGTACCGTTGCAGTGGCCGTGCGACGGGTCGAGGTTGAGAAGACATTAAGCTCGCGATCAAAGTCAGCATGCCGTTGGTTGTCAGGGAGTTGAAAACTCTACTGTAAAGAGCGAGGCGTCGTCTTCCGACCCAGCCTAGTCAGCCGAAAAGAACTCCGACGCCTCGTCTCCGGGAAAAAAAGGCCGCGGTCATGCGCGCGTTGTCCGCATCGACAACATCGTTTCGACGGGGCGTGAGAATGGCGCGCTGAAAGAGCCGCCGCGGGTCGTGGAAATAGTCTGCGAGGTCGCCGTAGACGGCTTGGAGGATCACTTTCTGGCTCTCGCGCCTACCTGATGCTTACTCTCGCGCCTATCTGATCCTTACCCTAAATCGAGGGACAAACAGACAGACAGACAGACAAACAGACAGACAAACATCTGTCGATTAGTAGTTAGGATGAATCATACGCAATTGATTTAGGGAATCGGGTATCTAATAAGGTTAGAACACGTTTACCATCCTCATTTAATTCGGGACGAACAAGACTGTATGACTCTTGAAAGAACAGTCGATCGAGATTACTACGAACATCGACTGATAGTTGATGCGAAGAATTAACGTGCCAAGTTCTAAGATGATCAGGCAAGGCATCTTCATTAGGTAATTGTAATTCGTTGGCCTTTTCAGCTTTCCACTGAGAGAAAATAATATCAACTTCGTGTTCGAGAAGTTGGTTATACTCCGGAGCATTCCGGGTGTAAGCGTCATACGAATCAAAGCAGAACAACGCGTCCACGTATGGACTTGTCATATGTCTGCGAAGCATTTCAATTTGGAGGCTTCCTTTGGTTGAGTTGTCTTGGAAGCGTAATCCAGTTGTGAGTTTATCAACAAGGATTTGTTCCTGTTTGTAAATATCCGTGGTGGATATTGGTTTTGGTTTTGACATAGTCGTGACCTATGGAAAATAGGTTATAGGAAGGATAAAACAGGTTGACATGTTTGAATGAAGGGCTTCTAACATGTAGAAGAATATGTACAATTCGCTATTTTAAGCGTGAGCTTATGTACAAGACCAAACAAAGCAACATGTCATTTAAACATGATGATTTGAGACTGAAGAATGGATTAATTCTCGAGCAGTCAGTCTTTTGTTGGGGAATGGAAGGAAATACCCGTACAAGCTTCCGCGGTTTGTGTAGGAAAAATTTTAATTTTATTGGCTATGCGAGTGCATATAACCAGTGGCCGACCCAACTCGGTCACAAACCAGATTAACTGGGGGTCAAATACCGTCACACAACACATATGTACAGTAGACTACCACCAAACACATTGTCGCATTGTACTCGTAATCAGGCATAAACTGATCACTCCATTATTCGCACAACACAGTTGGGCTGACACACCTACGCATCTGGGCCCATAACCTGGAGAGATTTGACCCTCTCCGGGTACATGGTAGAGACTGCGTGCAGTCTTAGGCGTGTACAGACCATTCCGCTTGCCACATGTTACTACACAAGGTAGGGATTTAGGCCCTAACTTCTTAAGGACATTAGGTCCCATAGAAGCGTTCACACTGTCAATGAGGAATGAAGCCTCCATTAATTAAACAGACAACTCCATACCTGACGGTACGCACCTGGAGGTCTACTCCTTGTTGGAAGTGAACTGCAGATCTAATTCTTCATAATCTGAGATATAAGGGCGGAAGGGTAAGGAAGGAAAGAGGGAAAGCCGTATTACGGAGAGAAAACCCTCTTGTGGAGATAGGTGTGAAAGGAGTGAGAAGTTCCAGTGTCGTACACACAATAGTGTAGCTCTCTGGAGGTTCTTTGTTCTGGCAAAAATAGCATTGCTCGTATACCGCCTCCTGATGTCCTCGCGCGTGATGGGTCGTAATCCGGCAAGGC
Organism: Chrysophaeum taylorii; assembly: GCA_029834535.1. Lineage (NCBI taxonomy): Eukaryota > Pelagophyceae > Pelagomonadales > Pelagomonadaceae > Chrysophaeum > Chrysophaeum taylorii. Next base: position 43,263 of record JAQMWT010000424.1, read on the forward strand.
ATTGCGCGTTAGAGAGTTTCGTCCGAAGGTAAGACGAGGCACAGCAACCGGAACGTCCTTCGGAGGGTCTCATGCTGTTCCCCCTAACTAACTATCTTACTCATTCCATTTTTGCGTTTTTGCTACTTCCTTGTTTCCCTCTGCGCTCAACTCATTCCCTTTACGTTCTTGCCACTTCCTTGTTCCCCTCTGCGCTCATCCATTCTGGCTCTTTGAGCGTGGGACTTGCAAACCACAATAGTTTTAACTTACTACACGCCAGCCCACGTACGCTAATCCCAGCGTCGTAGCGCGCAGGATCGGAAATATTATCACACTCGTTTTTTTGGACGAGGGGCGCAGATAAGGAGCGTCGGGGAGAGTTGGCGCCTCTAGCCGCGCGACGCGTTGAGTCTCCGCGATTTGAATACCGACAACAAGCTCCTCGAAAAACAACTCTTCGTTCTGCGCCCCCCGGCCATACCCGCCCCATTGCGAACACGTGCCGGCTTCTAACCCGCTCGCCCGGGAAGCGATCAAGTGCCAACTACGCCGGGAAGACGGATGCCCTGGTTCAAAATGCACTGTCCTCTATCGCAACCAAGCGGGTCGCGATCAGGTGGAGGGTCTCGTGCTCTTCGGATCACGACAAACATGATCCGCGTGTGTGAATGAGGCCGCGATGCACATGACATCAACGCCATCACGGGGATTCCTGATTCTGAAAACTACCTCTATAATGCCCTGGCATCATCCCTCCGCATACACCGCCTGTCTCAATCGGCCCTTGGAATAAAGACTCGGGAGAGCATGCATTGGTTGGAGGTGAGGAGGCGACGCGTCTGGGCAACATATGTCGCCGCACACGTTGTAAGTAGTCTGCACGATGGCCTTCGGCGTATGTACGCGTAAGGATCGATACGCAATGGCTCGAAGGAAATAACAAGTAGCGTGGTGAGCAGGAGGCATCATACGGTGGGGGGAACAGTCGAATACGCTATGGCTCGAAGGAAATAAGAAGTAAGAGGTTGCGTGGTGAGCAGGAGGCATCATACGGTGGGAACAGTCGAATACGCAAAGGCTCGAAGGAAATAACAAGTAGTGTGGTGAGCAGGAGGCATCATACGGTGGGGGGAACAGTCGAATACGCAATGGCTCGAAGGAAATAAGAAGTAAGAGGTTGCGTGGTGAGCTGGAGGCATCATACGGTGGGGGGAACAGTCGATTACGCAATGGCTCGAAGGAAATAAGAAGTAAGAGGTTGCGTGGTGAGCAGGAGGCATCATACGGTGGGGGGAGCAGTCGATTACGCAATGGCTCGAAGGAAATAAGAAGTAAGAGGTTGCGTGGTGAGCAGGAGGCATCATGCGGTGGGGGGAACAGTCGATTACGCAATGGCTCGAAGGAAATAAGAAGTAAGAGGTTGCGTGGTGAGCAGGAGGCATCATACGGTGGGGACGAGAGTCGAGGAGGATGAACGAAGGGTTCTACCCACACGCCTGGGCCCAGAGGATGGCCTTCTGCCGGCGGGCTTGGATGAAGGCGATGGTGTGCTGCTTGGCGACGTGGAGATTGGCTGAGACGGACTTGGCCTGGGTCTCGTAGGCGCCGTGAATACGCTTGCGCACGAAGCGGGCGATTTTGGTCGCCGCGTCGGCTTGATTTTCAAGAAGCACGGAAAGTTCCTTTGGTACGTACCGCTTCATGACTTTGATCGCCGTCAGGCTCGCTTTTTTCATCTCGCGGCCCGCCCATCGCACCTCCACCATGGCACACATCGTCGGACAGAATCTTTAAACAAATCCGGAAAGGAAGAACGGCAGGCGTCGGAAAAAACGCGTGCCCGCCACGTCGTACATACGCACATACATACTTCGAGTATTTATTATTCTTGGATACCGGTCGCGAAAGATCGCGTTGTCCTTGACACGTTCTGGATAGTCACAATGTTGAACTCGTTTCCACCATAACTGTTGGTCGCAATCTTATTGTCTTGTTACTCGTGAAGAAGAAGAAGAAGAAGATGGTCTACGAGAGAGAGACGTCGATGATCGAGGAGAGGCTGGAGATGATCGCCAAGAAGACGCTCGCTAGCGCGTTTGCCTCGATGCTCGTCGTTGGCGACGACCCCATCGCCGCGCGCGACCGCGCTGCCGACGTCGTCCTCAACTGCCGGGACGGCCGGCGGTTCGCGCACCGGTGCGTGCTGATAGCTCGGTTCCCGGAACTCGCGCGACAAGTCAAGCAAACCCGCACCATCGTCACGGCAAACAACTGCATCGCGGCAGTGATGCCTTTCGTTATCGACCTCGATCTCCCCGCGGAAGGCGTCGACGTTGCGCTCGTCTTCGTGTACACGGGCACTCTGGACGGCACAGCGGTGCTTGATGACGCGCTGGAGGCGTCGCCAGAGTTTTCCCAAGCCCTCGCCACGATTTCGCTCAACCAGCCAGCACGCGATGAATCCCCGTCGGTGAAGGCTCTCCCGTTGACGTTGTAGTCGACACCCGAAGAACCCGGCTTCTCAACAGAAGTGACGACGACGACGACGACGACCTTTCTCCAGAGATCCGCGGCCTCTGATGATGAAATGTACAGGAAGGGGGAAATAAATTAGTGTGTTTTATCCTGCTGCATTAGATGATGATGGTGAAATGCAGCCCCGTATTTTGTCCTCGATGATAGCTCACTGGGTGGGTGCCTACCTTTCCGACCATTGGTCGGTCGGTCGGTCGGTCTGATGCGTGCGTGCGCGAGCACTGAGGAAGCTTGGCGGCGGCGCCACACACCAGACACACCCGCGTGACTAGTGGCGAGGCGCCACGAGCGATTGTAGGCCCCTTAGCTTCGGAAGGTGGTGTAATAGAAGAATGATATAATATAGAAGACGAGGGCAAAAGAGGTGGAGTTTTCGAAAAGCAGCATGTCCGCCGTCTTGGATGTGGAGGAGGAAGTGAAGTGTTGTGGTCGGGTAAGTCGACGCGCGGTCGTCGAGTTCCGAAAAAACAACAACAACAAAGGCGGCGGCACCGTCCGGTAAAAGGAAAGCTGTCTGTGTGTCTGTGTGTCTGTCACCGAGGAAGCAAGCAGTCGTAGTAGAAAGGATGCTCATCGGGTGGGTCGGCCGGCGAGAAAGTCGTCGACGTCCGTGGCCTTGTTAAGGTCGACCTTGTTGATGCGGAGGCAGGCGAGGAGGCCCTCCGGGAGCTCGTCGACGGCGCGGCCCTCGACGAGCCAGCCGATGTCGATGATGAGCTTCGGGAAGGTGTCGCGCATGGCGAAGAGGGCATGATTCGAAACGGCGGCGAAGTCGGTACCGACGTCGAGGGCAAACTCCAAGTAGTCGGCGTCGCGCGAAATTTTGACGACGCCGGGCCGTTCCCCGACGATGGCCGAGGCGGCCATGAGAACCGGTTTCGCGTTGTACTGTCGCACCAAGCGCGGGAGGCCGAGGGTCTTGTCGTGGAGATTTTCGACGCTCGCGACGCCCTTCAAACATCCGTTAAGGACGGGCATCGCGTCGGCGCGCGACGAGTACTGCTTCCAGAGGCGGAGGTGGGGCGGCCAGGATTTAGGGTCGGAGAGGATACGGACGGTCGCCGGCGAGACGCGCCAGTAGCAGACGACCATGTAGCCCTTTGGTCTCGCGGCGGCGTCGCGGACTTCGGGGGCAGGCCCGACGAGGGGCGGGGGCGTCCCGGGGAAAAACATCGTCTGGCAGACGACGCGCGGAAGCCATTCGGGGAGACCGGTTTCGTGGGGTCTCGGCGGGGGGAGCCGGACGCGGCGCGGCATGTCGAAGACGGGGGTGGCCGCGCGGAGGAGGTCGACCGCGAAGGGTTCGTAGAGGGGGGGCGGCGACGGCTGCTTCTTCTTGTCCTTGAGATAGTTTGGGCCGCGCAAGCGAAAACTCGTCGCCTCGGCGACCGTCCACGTCATGGGCTCGCCGGGGGTGTCCGAAAAGCGCATCGAGGCTCCCGCGTCGACGAGTTTCTCGGGAAAATCGTCCCCCCGCGCGCGCTTGGCGCGGCGCTTCGCCGCCTCGAGCATGCCGAGGGTCTGGAAGCGCGAGAGGTCGTCCACGGGACACCGTCGGAGCGTTCCGACGTTGCTTTCGTCGCCGCGGCTCGTCGCGAGGAGCCAGGCCGCGGGGGCTGCGATCGCGAGGGGCCAGGCGAGCCTTTCGGCGGCCGTCGCGCCCAGCAACCACACGAGCAGCGCGCCGTGACCCGCGAGGAGACACGCCGACCAAGCCGCGCGGTGCGCGGCCGTCCGGAACCACTGCTTCTCCGGCACCGCCTCGAGGGTCTGCCGCGCTTCGGCGTTGAGCACTTCGTAGTCGAGCGCGGCGAGGTCCAGCGGTGCCCGCTCGGCGCCCTCATCCTTGCGCTGGGGCTTAGCGAAGGCGAGGAGGCTCAACGTGGCGCGGCTCAGGTTCCGCGCCTTGGACTCCACCGCCGACGACAACGCCTCGACCTGGCCGTTCACGGCCTCGAGCCCCGCGACGTTGTGGAGCGACTCGCGCCAGAACGCGATCTCCGTCTCCGACGCCGAGACCGGCGGCGCTTCCATAATAAGTTTCACTCTCACTCTCCGTATAGGGGTTGGTTCACTTTATTTATTTATTTATTTATTTATCAAACCCCTAACCCTGCGGTCGCTACCCGTTGGTTGCGATGGAGGACGGCGCCTAACACGCTTGCTCCCTGCGGCGGCCCCGGCCGTCCCGGAGTGAGACGGTGCCTGCTCGCCTCCCGGGCTGGCCGGTTAGCACCCGGAAAAAAAGTCCGCGCTGGGAATCATGGGGTTCGCTCGGTTGGGCAGAACGCGACGGACTGGTCGATTGTTCGTGGACCAACACGTCCGCGGCCCGCGACGCTTTTGCACGACCTCGCTCAAGACCGCGGTCCGCAGTGGCGGTCCACCATCAACAAGTCCGTCCTCGTCCCTCGCCTCTGCCCCAACTGCGTGAATTTTCTCTGTGATTCCGTACCGGCTCCTGCCGGTCCGGCCTGGCTCCCATGCTCGGGAGAGGTCTCAAGCTAGTTAGTTAGTTAGTTCGTTATCCAATCCGGCTGACTGACTGACTGACTGACTGACTGACTGACTGAAAAACTGTGTTATTTATTATACAACACGACGACGAGGCGAAAATCCAAGCAGAAGAAAGGGGTGGAGATCATACATTCAAGCAAGAACGACGAACCAAAAGGAAGGGTGGTTGTTGTTTTGCAGGAGGCGCGTCGTGTTGTGTCGTCGGAGGAGGAAACGTGGCCGGCGGCACGGCGTGGGCGACTCACATGCGACAAGTGAGGGCCATTTTTTGATGGTGGAGGAGGACCATCCCATCATCTTCTTAAACGTGTCGTGGCGCCGGCAGACATCGCGAGAGAGACAGAATTAACTCGGGGGTGGGGCCAAATAACAAACAAATAATCAATATGCGGCGAGCGGTCGTAGGCGACGACGAGCGTAGCGTAGCGTAAAAAGAAACTCGGTTCAAACAAACAGACAAACAGACAAACAAACGAAGTCGGTCGGTAAAAAAAAATCGTCCAAGAGTGAGCGACAAGTCGTCGCTCAGCGCGGCGAGGTCGCGTCGCTCAGCGCGGCGAGGTCGCGTCGTCAGCCCTGAAACTCGTCGCGTCGTCAGCCCTGAAACTCGTCGCGTCGTCAGCCCTGAAACTCGTCGCGTCGTCAGCCCTGAAACTCGTCGCGTCGTCAGCCCTGAAACTCCAGTCGGGCTCGTGTCGGAGCGGGTCGCGGTAGGTCCAGGGGTCGTCGAGCGGGGGTATTTCGGCGAGACGGGGCGAACGCTGGGGCGAGCGCGAGCCGCTCTTGCGGGGGGACGCGGGGGGCGGCGAGCGGCGCCGGAGTTCGCCGGCCGAGTGCGCGAACTGGCAGGTCCCCGAGGCCGAGAAAGGACAGTGTCCCGCGAGGAAGTACTTGCACAGTTTGGTAAAACGCTTCTGTTCGAGCGAAGCCCGGAGCGACGAGTTCTCGGGCCTCGGCTGCTGGGTCGCGACCACGACCCGCGCGCTCTGCTGTTGTCGCTGCGGCAAGACCACCACCTTGGCGGGCTTGTCGGCCGACTCGCCGCCGTTCAACGCGGTCGAGTACCACGCCTCGAGAGCCGTCGGCCGCGGAGAATAGGTCGGCGGCGACCGCAACTCCTCCTCGCTGTGCGCGAACTGGCACGTGTTTGTGGCGGCGTACGGGCAGTGCCCGGCCATGTGGTACTTGCAGAGGCGCGTCTTGAAGCGCCGCGCCGACGCGCCGTGCGTCCCGCTCGACGTCCGCAGCTCGTCGACCGAGTGCGCGAACTGGCACCGCCCGACGGCGGCGAACGGACAATCGGCGAACGAGTACCGGCACAACTTGGTCTTGTACTCGGCGCAAGCCGACCGAGGCATCGACCTCAGCTCCTCGACGCTGTGCGCGAACAGGCATCTCGCGCCGTGAGGACACGCGCCCGACGCCAGGTACACGCACAACCGCGTCTTGAACTGCCGCTCCTGGTAGCTCGGCGGCTGGTACTGCTGCGCCCCCACATGCAGCTGCTGCAGCTGCTGCGCCACCACCTGCGGCTCGAGCTGACCGTCGCCCTCCTGGATTTCACCACCCGACACCCTCAGAGGACCCCACGTTGTCAGAGGACCGCTCTCCATCTCCGCCTGCACAGCCATGCTGCGCGTCTCGTCTCCTATTTTGCCTATCTTGGACTACACTCCTTCAGGCCATATCACCACCACTTGGGATCATCAATCGCTCAACTCGGTGCAGTGCAGACAGACACCCGAGGTGTCATCAGTATAGTAGTCAAAGGAAAGGAATCCACCCAACGGAACGGAAACCACCCCTTCACCCAGGTTCAACTCGGCGGTTAGACTTTGATCAATAACGTTCGTTCACCAGTCAGTTTTCCGGACCAGTTTTCCGGGCACGCACACTTTTTGTCTTTGGTTGTGGGGGGTGTACCGGCTGGGAGGAGGGGAATAAAAAATAACAATTTCATTCATTCTGAACATTCATTCATTCATTCATTCATTCATTCTCTTGTGGGCCGAGCTTGTGGTGGTTACTACCGCTTTATCTACCTAGCGAAGAAAAGTGTATGGCCGGAGAAGCCGCCCACACACTTTCGTAAGGTGCCTCCGATCCAGAGATGATCTCCAAAGCCGCAACATCGCGATTTTCTTCTTCTTCTTCTTCTTCTTGGGGTGGGGGGCTCTTCCGGAGAAAACCGTCTTTCTATGCACCCTCGTCCCGGAACTTGAAGGAACGGCCTTGGGTCACTTCGCGCGACACTCCCCCTTTCTTTCGGAGAGCGGTCCCGCTTCGCTTCCAACTCAATGGGCGCCGCCCCACGTTGTCGATACCTGCCTCGTTGTGCCCCAATATGCTCGTCATGCCCAAGAAGACCTGGGCGTTCGTGCTGACCTCTCTCTCTCCTCTCTCTCTCTCTCTCTCCAGGCCCTGTTGTTGTTGTTGTTAGCAACCTTGGCTTGAATGTAGCAGCGGCCTCCCTCCCTCCCTCCCTCCCTCTCATTGCTCAGCCGAACATGATGGACGACGGATGGGTGCTCGCAACGTCGTCGTCGCCCGATGCATCTTGCTGCAACACAGTGTGGTGACCGCCTCTGCACCACAGCGGACGTCGTTTTCGTCGCCATGCGCCAAGTTGCTGCCCCTCTCCAGTATACGTAGTACTCTCGGTGTGCGATGCGACGCGCAAACCACCACTAGAAGAGAGGTGGACGGACATCTGTGCGCTCATTACATTATTACTACAAGTAATTCATTATAACTGGGGTCTGAACATAGTAAAATAGTTGGTGACTACAAGAAGGTGCCCGAATAATTTTGTTGAACGCAGTCAACGGCCAGTCGGTCCCAACGGCTTACGACACAACGGTGTGGAGGAGACGTTGTTCTCCGTCCGTTATGGCGCGTGCGCTTCGTCTCGTCGCAGTCTTGGACTTGGTCTTGGGTCAGGAGGGTTGTCCCTACGCAAGCATTTATGATGTGGCCGTGCCTTTGACGCCCGAAGAAGGAGTTATCCACGAGGGGCTCCTGGTTCGAAACAAAACGCGACGAGTCGCCGCGATGGGCAAACAAGCCTGGAGATACTGGAGTGTCCTCGAGTCACCTGCGGGACTGTGGGTCGTCGCGAAGACTGGCAAGTTCCCGCACGCGATAAAAAACGCCAAGACGATCGCATTCGTCGATTGCGACGCGAAGCTGCGGACGGGAAACAGGTCGTGTCTCGAGTCGCCGATCGTCGTCGTAAACGACAGTCGCGTTGCTCACAACCTGGGCCTCGCAATCGAGGGCGATCTCGTGTGGGGCATTGGCGGCGAGACCCTCGTCGACGACAACATCACCGCGGAGACGGTGAGGGTCTTTGGCAGTTCGAACGACGTGTCGCTCTTCCGCACCGAGCCCGGCGGCGTTCGAGCCGCGAGCCCCGGCTGCATAGAGCGTCGGGAAAAGTACGCGCCGCTCTGCCAGTTCGACGGCCGGTTCTCGGTGTGCGTGCGTGGCGAGGACCGTCTGTTGTACGCGCGCGCCAACACGGCCCTCGCCGGAGGCCGTCACGTCTCCGTCGCGAGAAGACTCGGCCGCGCCGAGTGGTCGCGGTTCGAGCTTCTCACCTTCTTGAACGCCGGCGAGGACAACGCGTTTGCCCGCGTTTTTAGCAACGAGTCCCTCGCACGCGAGGCCGGCGACATCTACGTCGCCGCGGTCAACGCGATCCGAGGCGCGTTCGTCGGTCTCTTCTCCGCGACGGTTCAACTCCCCTCGTCCAATCCCCGGGCCTCTATATTTCTTGCCATTTCCTGCGACGGCGCGCACTTCTCGCCCCCCACGCCGCTCGTCGCCGCCATCGCCGTCGGCAAGGGCGAAATTTTAGACCACGCCGCGGATGGACTCCTGCTCGCCGACGACCTCGTCTACTTCTACGTCCACCACGGCGTACAGGGTCCATTGCACAGAGGCACGCGCCGATGCCCCTTTGCCAAAGAGGAGGCCAGACTCCACCGCCTCCCGTCGAGCATGCTCGTCCGCTACGCCTTCGACCGCCAAAAACTCCTCGCCGAAATCCGACGCCGCACGCTCCAGCTTTATGCCGCCGGCTTCTGCCCAAATCGACGACCCTCCTCATCATAGCATCCCACACCACGGAACGAACGGACGAACGAACGAGCGAATTCGACGCCGTCGCGTCCTTAGGACTCCTCTTTAACTCTGCGACTGGAGTGGAGTGGAGTGGTGACAACAACAAGTTGGTTGGTTGTGTACCAGTGCTGGACTACACCACCCAAAAAAAAAAAGGTCGAGTCTGCACTGCGCTCTCGAGCCCGTACCAAAACCGGCAAGAGTGTCCTCTGGAGACAGAACAATTTCCTAGTACAACTCGCATGCGTCCACCACAATGCACAGCTAGCTTGCACCCCACCTAAAGCACTGAGGACGTAAAAGACTCATCTTCTCAAACGTCTTCTTTCTTCCCGAGAAACTCCTCCCACGAAGAAGGAGCCCACATTCAATCGGTCATCACACCGAAGAAAACCAAGTGGTGCCAGTAATTATTACCTGTGCTCGTATCAATCAAAAAGGTTGAACAATTCTGCAAAGAAGCAATACAAAGATTGACACCTTGGTCGTTCACTCGCGACGACTTATCTTCATTCCGACCAACTTCACGCGGTACGCTCCGACGTGTCACAGAAACAATTCTCGCTCGTTTTCACTCTCTCTCACGGCCGAACATCGTTCAGGCTTGTATGCGCGAGCGGTTCGACGAGCATCAATTCGCACAGCAGCAGCAGCAGCAGCAGCAGCAGCAGTCGGAACGCACATATGCTGAGCTATTACAACAACGCCACGACTGAATTTCGCTCACACGACGAGCAAAGAAAAATGCCGCGACGAAGTTCAGACAAACCAGGCCAAGACACAGGCCAGCCTCTGGCCCACAATACCAAGCCCAGACACCATCAGGGCCCTCGCATCCCGCCCCGGCCAGCGTCATCCGTAGGCGTAGCCGAAGTCGCCGTTGCGGAGTCACGTTGTAGCTAGCTTCTGGCTCGCCTCCTGCGCGGTCCCCGCCTCATCAGGCCGTGCTTTCTGTCCTCCCACGTTAAGCAGTCAGGTGTTAAAAAACGTTGCGCGAGGGGGTGCAAACACGGTTTAATTTCCGCGCCGGAGATAGATATCGTCAGCGACTGATTGTCTTAAAACGCGTGCAGTTCAATTGGATTGCGCATCGAGGCGCAGTCCCAATAGTCCCCCATAAGTAGGAAACAACACCGACGATGCCTCCGTAGCAGAGCAGGTCTTTGAGAAAGTATACAACCTGAATGCGAGCATCGCCGGCAAGGGCGGTGTCACGCACCTGGAGGGATCGTGCGCGACGGCCGGCAGGCATATCGCGCTCGCTGCCTCGAGGACGCTCTAGTCGGCATCAGGACCGTACAGTACATCCTCAACGCCGTAGACGATTCTCTCGCTCGACGTTATTGGCATGGAGTCGAATGCGTAAGCTTAGTCGCTCCCTGGCGATGATGGCTGTCTCTAGATGCTCGAGCGCGACTTTTGCCTCAACCTCCGCAAACGCGGCTAAGTCGTAGTCTCAGCGATTCGCATCCACCGGCGATAGAGGCCCGACCAGATGATCAATCGCAGCAGCCGAGCCAAAACAGCACAACGCCACAAAGTCTCTTGCCCCACAGAACGCATGGTATTGTGCGTCCTATTGTCGTGCGACCGCCGTTTTGGCTGTTTCCCGCAGGGCAGTCACTGAGTTCTTTACTTCCTGCCACCCAAAGTAAAAAGTACCGTCCCAGGAGGACGCATGTGAGCTCTTGGATAGAAAGCATGGATCGTCGTCGAGAGCCACAAGCGCGGAATTGTTGCTGATATTTCGCCCCTGAAGCGCATTGCAAATACACTTCTCCTCCTCCCAGAGAGAGAGAGAGAGAGAGAGAGGACTTGTGCACTGAATTCGCAAAAATCAAGCAGGACTGCTTGGAACCGATTGGATCGTGCTATAACTCCCTGGCACTACGGGTGGACTAATTGTTTTTTTAGAAGCATCACAAAAGAGCGTACTCTGTGGGTTGGAGTTTCGTCTGGAGGTAGGCATCTTGCGCTCGCTTTCCATCGAGCGCGGCCCACTCGAAGAAGGGAATGTGTGAGATGTCCCAGCCAAGCCTGTGCAGCAATCGTGACTTGAGGCGCGTAGGGCCATCCTCGATCCAGCAATTGTCGGCACCTTGGAGGTAGCGCGACGGTCCGTCGACTTGGATCGCGCACTTGGTCTCGGGCTGCGCCATGTCGAGCGACAAACCGTCCGGCGTCACGTGGTCGACAACGTGCGTCCAGCCAGTTCGGTCTAGCGCGGCCGACACGTCGCGCTCGAGCTGGGAGGGTGTCGTCTGACTCCAACGTTCGTAGGCAGATTGAGCAAGCATTTGCTGGCAAGAAGACAAAGGAGAGCTTCGATCGGGCCATTCCAAACGAAAGCGTATAAAGGCGAGGTGAAGGCGAGACAGGGTGCGATCACCACCACCACCATCACCACCCAAGGAATCTGCTGCCTTACCGGTGAGCTCAGCGAAAAGCAAGGGGTCCTTTTTCCAGTCGACGCAAGCAAACGCCCACGCCGTATTGGCGTAGTCTTCGGCGTCGAACTCGTTCAACCGCGATCGGGACGCCCTGGCGATCGCGTCATACAATCGCGGCGCGTCGACGCCTTCTGTTGCAAACGACCACGCCGCGTTGGCCAAGCCGTGCGCGTCGATCTCGTCCAGTCGCGAACGAACCTTTTCGGCGATGTCTTCGAAGAGTCGAGGTGCGGACATGCCCGCCGTCGCGAAAGACCACGCCACGCGGGCCATTTCCTGCGGGGAAAACTCGGCCAGTTTCGATCGAGCCGCGTCTGCGAGCTTCTCGAAGAGTTGAGGCGCCTTGACGCCCGCTGTCGCGAAGGCCCACGCCGTATTGACGAAATCATCCTTCGAGAAGTTGTCCGCGTGCGATCGAGCCTTCTCGGCGATCTCCTCGAAGAGCCGAGACGCCCTGGCGCCCGCCGTCGCGAACGACCACGCCGTGTTAACCAAGTCGCGCGCGCCCAAGTCCCCCAGCCGCGGTCCCGCCGCGGCGGCGATCTCCTCGAAGAGCTGCGGCGCCGCGACGCCTGCCGTCGCAAAGGCCCACGCCGCGTTGGCTAAACCCCGCGCGCGGAGCTCGTCGACCCGCCGTCGAAGTTTGGAAGATACTGCGTCGAAGAGCAAAGGTGCCTCGACTTTAGTCGTCGCAAAGGCCCAGACCATGTTGGCGAGCGCGTAAGGTTTGAACTCGGCGAGCTTGGATCGAGCTACGTCGGCGATCGCGCGAAAGAGGTCGGGTGCCTCGACGCCCGCCTCGGCAAAGGCCCAGACCGTGTTGGCGACGTCTTGGGCGTTGAACTCGAGCAGGCGCGGGCGTGCCGCCACCGCGATCGCCTCGAAGAGCTCGGTCGCTCGAAAGCGCACGGTCGCGAAAGCCCACGCCGTGTTTGCCAGGTTCTGCGCGTTGAAGTCGCCCAACCGCGAAGATGCCACGTCGGCGATCGTGCCAAAGAGCTGAGGTGCCTCGGCGCCCGCCGTCGCGAAGGCCCACGCCGTGTTGGAGAGCTCCTGCGCGTTGAACTCGACGAGCCGCGACTGTCCCGCTTCGGCGAGCTCGTCGAAGAGCTCGATCGAATTGACGCGCGCCGTCGCGAACGCCCAGGCCGCGTTGGCGAATTGTCGCGCGTCGAACTCTCGGGCGCGCGCTCGACACGCCTCGACTAGAGCGATCAGGCGGCCGTCGTGTTGCAAGTCGCGACTTTTGCCTCCAAATTTGGCGATGCGGTGGGCGGCCGTCGCCAAGTTCCTCGGTTCGAATTTTTTGCCGTGAGCATCAAAGAGCGAGAGGATCGTCTCGACGGTCGCGCCGCGTTTCGTCATGAGTTTGCTCCACGCGACTTGCTGCCATCGCGGCGCGGTACCGCCGAGTCCCGTCTCGTTCGAGCGTCGTCGTTCTCGCCTCGGCGACGACGGCGGCGGCGATCGCCCCTCTCTTCCGCGGGGACGGTGGTCTTCGCAGCGGCGTCGGGCGTCGTCGTCGTCGTCGTCGTCGTCGGAGCCCGCGCGACGGGTAGTAGTAGTAGTAGTAGTAGTAGTAGTAGTAGTATCTCGCCATGTCTTCTTCTTCTTCTTCTTCTTCTTCTTCTGCGGAGGAGGGCTCGGGCGATGCAGCCTCAGGCCCCACCGATCTGAGATACAACAACTACTACTACTTCTATCTGGGGGGCGTCGTCCTCCGCCTCCTCCTCCTTGGCTGCTGCTGTTCGTCGGCGAGAGAGAGCGGCGTCGATCCTCGTGGCGCGGGCGTTTCGCCGGCGGCCGATCATCGCGCGACGACGGCGAAGAGCACTGACTGTGATGATGATGATGATGATGATCCATGGCCACAGGGTGGAAGCGTGGTTCCGTCCGTTGAGGATCCGGCGGTGGTGGTTGGTTACCAGGAGCAGCAGCAGCAGCATGATCGAGGCCAAGGTGATGTTGGACGCGAGCGGGCTGGCGGGTGTGCTCGAGGAGTTTCGGGTGGCGCTCGCGCAGCAGCAGGCCTCGATCGAGCGGCACGAGAGTGCGCTCTTGACGTTTGAGCGCAAAACAAGCTCCGAAGTCGGAGAGCTGCGCGAGAAGTTGGAAGCGCGGCAGGAGGTTGTCGGGTCGGAGCGGCGGCGGCTCGAGGCGAAGATTGCGTCGGCCGTCGAGGGCGTTCGGCAAATCCGGATCGAGTGGACCTTCCACCGCGCCGCGACGAAGATCAACGAGTGGTCGCGGACGAGGTCGCGTCGCGTTAAAGGTCGACGGTTCGAGCGGTGGCGCGAGGTCGCTCGTCTCGAAAGTGCGAGGGAAAGGCGGCGGCAAGGGGTCGTGCGGCAGGTCGTCGCGCGGCTCTCGCACCGGCAGACGGCGCTCGCGATGGACCGGTGGCGCCCCGAGTGCCGGCGGCGGCTCGGACTCGCGAGAATTTTCGAATCTTTGGTCTCGCGCCGGAGCCGCGCCTTCCGGCACTGGTGGGAGGCGGCGATCATGGTGCCGCTCGAGGAGGCCAACGCCGAGCATGACGCGGCGGCGGCGGTGTGCGAGGCGGCGACGCGGCCGTACGCGACGGCAGTCGCGGCCGCCGCAAACCGAGGCTGCTTGGAGAGACCGCGTTCGCGCTCCGGGCCTCGACGGTGATAGCTCGCGTGCTGGATCGGCAGGCGCGCCGAAATGTGAGCGACGAGTCGTCGGCTTTTGACGCGCGCGTCTTTGCGCTTCTTCACAGCTTTCGCGACAGCGCGCGCCGCGACTTGGAGACCTACGTCGACCGCGCCGTCGCTTCGTCGGGCGACAGCGCGCGCCGCAACTTGGAGACCTACGTCGACCGCGCCGTCGCGACCGAACGCGAGCGCTCCCGCCGCGAGTCGGAGGAGGCTATAAATCATCGCGTCGAGGAGGAGGCGAGGGCGGAGGATTTTTTTTCGGAGGTCGCCTCGAAGATCGAAAGCGCGACGAGCCGAGAGACGCGCGACGCCGAAACTCGATGCCTCGAAGGGTCGCGCCGCGATATCGAGGCCCTCGAAGAGCGCGTCGACGAGAAGGTGGCAGCCGCCGCGGCCGCCGACGACGCGAGCGCTACGGCGCTCGCGCGCGCGCTCTCGAGCCACTCGACCCGACGCGCGAGCCGTGCCGTCGGTCTCGCCTCCGACGTCCGCGTCCTCGGGGACGCAATGCGAAACCAACTCGAAGACATCCGCGACAGGATCGACGCGGCGCCCCCGCGGCCCGACCCCGCGAGGGTGGCAGAAACGGTGTCGGGCGCCTACGAAGGAAGACCTGGCCGCGAACGCGAAGCGCGTCCCGCTCGTCGCGTCGCACCTCGCAATCCTCGCGGCGACCTTCGCGAGGGCGCTCGCGCGGCACGCGGCAGCGAAAGCAAACCTCGAACAGCTCGCGCGCCTCGCGACGACCGCGCGACGGAATGCGGCGTCGACGCCGTCGCCGAGCGACGCTCCGAGATCGTTGCCGCGTTTATCGCCGACCTTCGGGCGGCGTGCGTCGCGCAGAGGCCGCACGCCGGCGCGCTCCGCCTCGAGGCAAGGGTCCGCGTCTGCAAGCGATTCGCTACGATCGTCGATGCCGCGCTCTCCGTTTACGACCAGGTCGTTTCGGACGCCAAGACCTTGCTCGGCCGGGTGCCCGTCCGCGTCGCCTGCAACCGACCGCTCCCCACCAAGCACCGCTTCTTCTTCGAGTCGACGTTCGAGGCCCTGCGCGCGGCCGAGGGACCGCCGCCGCCCGCGCGCCCCAGTTCGGCGGCATCGGGCCCCTCAAGTCTTCGTCTTGGTCGTCGTCGTCGTCGTCGTCGGATCGCGCGACCAAGATCCTCCTCAAGACCCTCGGCGCCCCGCCGCCCCACGGCGCCGCGGCTGTCGACGCCCTCTGCTGCTGCGACTCCCCCCTCGACAATGATCCTGTGGCTCGGCATCGCAACGCCTTTCCCCCCGGTGCCGCAAGGAGGGTCATCGTCACGAAGCTTCCCCCGGGATCTGGCCGGGCGCTTTTTTAGAAAAAATGGAAAAGGGAAACGCGGCTGCACAAGCCGGCGACTTCGAGAGCGCGATCCGGCACTTCCGGACGGTCCCCGAGAGCCCCCAGGCCCTCGAGTCGGCCGCGCAATGCTTGATCATGGTCGGCGACGACCAAGGAGCGGTCGAAGCGGCGCGGCAAGCGGTCGAGCTCGCCCCCGAATGGGGTCCTGGGTGGGTCACCCTCGGGCGCGCTGCCCTCAACCTGCGGCACTTCGGCGACGCCGTATCGTGCCTGCGCCGCGGCGCGGCCCTCGGAGGAGGAGAAGAAGAAGAAGAAGAAGAAACTGATGACCTCGAGACGGCGACGCTTCTTGCCCGAAAAGCGTCGGAGAAGATCGCGAGCGTCGGGGGCGTCGCGGTGCGCCTGCAGGAGTGGCGCGACGTCGAGACGACGGGCGCCGTGATCTGGGAGTGCGGCGTCGTTCTCGCGCACTTTCTCCGGAAGGAGGAGGTCGCGGGTCGGCGCGTCGTTGACCTCGGCAGCGGCTGCGGCGTCGTCGGCCTCGCCGCCGCCGCCCTCGGCGCCCGCGCCGTCTGCACCGATCAGCGCGACGTGGTCGAGGGCGTCCTGAGGGCCAACGTCGAGAGAAGCGGCCTCTCGGCCGTTGCAAAGGTCTTCGACTGGACCGACCCCTACTTCTTCTTCCGAGAAGAAGAAGAAGAAGAAAAGTTTCCTGTCGTCGTCGCCGCGGACGTCGTCTACCGCGACTCCTCCGCTCGCCCCTTTGTCGAGGCCCTCGCCCACGTCCTGCACCCCCAGGGCACAGCCTACCTCGCCCACAAGAGACGACGTCCGCACGTCGACGCCGCGCTCCTCGACGCCCTCGACGACGCCTTCCTCGTCCACGACATCCCCTACGACCAACACCCCCCCGCCCACCGCTCCCCGACGATCTCGATCTTTCGGATCACCTGGCGTCGTCTCGTCGATAGGTGCGGCGATGCTCGACATAAACAACACTAGGCGGGCGAGGCGGAAACGCCGCCGCCGCCGCCGCCGCCGAGGACGGGCTGGTATTTTTGGTAGAGGCGGGGCCAGGACCTGTTGCGCGATCTTTCGGGCGTTTTCGTCATAAAAGTGGTCGTCCGCTGGGGCGAGTGGGCGCGACGAGGGTAGATGACGTCGTCGGCTTTAAAATCGTGGTCGATGATGGTAGGATCCTTTGGTGGCGACGTGGGCGTCGGGGTCTTTCCTCCCCAGCGACGCTTCGGGTCGTCGCGCTTCCTTTTGGTCGATCGTTTTCGTCGACGCGCGACGTAGACTACGATTAAGAGGAGCGCCAGGAGGGCGCAGAGGAGAGGACGCCACCAGTCGTCGAAGACATGTCGTCGTCGTCGTCGTCGTCGTCGACGCCTGCGTGCGTCGTGGAGCACGACGCCGAGCGTCCAGTCGAGGTCGACGGCGCCGACCTTGGTCGCGACGGAGACGACGTTCGGCAAGTCGGTCGGCAGGCCGAAGACGGACGCGAGAAGGATGTCGACGTAGGCGAGATCGAAACAGCGTCGAGGGAGTTCGGCCCGGCGCCTCTCGGCGTTCCCGAGCGCGCGGTCCCACCTGCCGCCGGAAGCGGCTAGAGATTCGAGCTTTTCGGAGGGCGTCGAGCATAGGAGTCTCGCGCCCTCGCGGACGGCGTCGAGCGACGGCGCCGGCCAGTCGCGCTCGATGCGGTCCAAGACGAGCTCCGAGCCGTTGAGGTGTCTGAGGACGCTGGGGAGGGTCACCCAGGCGTAGTAATAAGACGAGGTCGCGACGAGCTTGCTCTCCTCGCTAATCTTCTCGTCGTCGGCCCGAAACCGCGGCGACCGGATCGCGGCCCGGGTGGTGGTCCCGACCCCCCCGAAGAAGAGCTCGGGGAGCGCGCAGGTCAAGTTTCTACTCCTGCGGCACTCGGCGATCCCCAGAAGCTTGGATATCGCACGGGCGCAGCTCTCGAAAGCATCGGACGACCCGCCGCCGCAAGGATCGTTCGCGCCGATTTTCGCGTACCGGCTCGCGACGCGTTCGACGCCGTACCCCAGGAAAGTCGCGACCCGGAAGTCGGCGCTCGTGACGCGCGAACCCAAGCCCTTGACGGGCACGGCTATCTGCGCGCTCGCGCCCCCGAGGTCGAGCGCGCCGAGCAGGTCGTCGTTACCCCGCCTCGTCCCTCGCGCGTCCACGACGCCAAACGCGTAGTTCACGGCCAAAGCGGCGAAGTAGGCTTCGTCCTCGCCGCTGATCGTCCGCACGTCGTCGCGCCGCGTCGCGAACCCGCGAACGGCTGCGTACGCTCTCGCGTACAACGCCGACGCGTCCGACTCGGGAATCAACCGCATGCCCGCCGTCGCCAAAATCTTAAACGGCGTCGCGCCACGGTGCGCCTCGGGGACCCTTTCCTTCGCGTAGGTCACCAGGGGCTCGATGTACGCGCCGAGCACCTCCGCGTTGGCACCCACCATCGCAGCCAGCCCCGGGGTGGCCTTGGGCCCCTTCGACCCGACCACCCTGCCAACTGACGAGCTCTCGTACACGTACACGCGGCACCCCGTCGACCCCGCGTCTACCACAACGCTGTACCGCGTGAGACCGCGCAAGTTCTGGTACTTTTTGCTACCGCCGGCGCCGCTGGTGCTGGTGGTGATGATGACGACGACGACGACGACGCTAAGCAGTCGCATGATTATGATGATGATGATGACCGTTTTTGCAAATCAACGAATCCATTTCTTTTTCCGGAACAGTCTATAATAATAATAGTATGGACCAACCACAACAACAACAACTAGAAGTCGAATTCGAGTTCGGGACCGTGCCCAGCGCCTACGCCTCGGTGGCCGTCTCCTCCTCCACCACTGCCCACGCCCTCGTCACGCTCTCCCCGCCGGGAGACGACGCCTTCGAGACGAGGGTTTTCTTCTCGCCGTCCCTCGGCCTCGATTCCCGGACCAAGGCGAACTTTGAGGAGGAACTCCAACTTCTCCTGCACCGACTCCTCCAGACCCGAATACCAAACGATGCCGGCATCCTCGTCGACGTCTTGGCCTTCAACCTCGACCTCGGCGACCTTTCCCTCCTGGCCGACGCGGTCAAGCAAGCCTTCGACGCGGCGCCGTCTCGACCGCCGCAAACCACGACGACGACAAATACTAATGTGGAGGGTGGGGACCACCACCGACGACGGGTGGGGACCACCACCGACGACAAATACTAATGTGGAGGGTGGGACCACCACCGACGACAAATACTAATGTAGAGGGTGGGACCACCACCGACGACAAATACTAATGTGGAGGGTGGGACCACCACCGACGACAAATACTAATGTAGAGGGTGGGGACCACCACCGACGACAAATACTAATGTGGAGGGTGGGACCACCACCGACGACAAATACTAATGTAGAGGGTGGGGACCACCACCGACGACAAATACTAATGTGGAGGGTGGGGACCACCACCGACGACAAATACTAATGTGGAGGGTGGGACCACCACCGACGACAAATACTAATGTAGAGGGTGGGGACCACCACCGACGACAAGTACTAATGTAGAGGGTGGGGACCACCGCCGACGACAAATACTAATGTGGAGGGTGGGGACCACCACCGACGACAAATACTAATGTGGAGGGTGGGACCACCACCGACGACAAATACTAATGTAGAGGGTGGGGACCACCACCGACGACAAATACTAATGTAGAGGGTGGGGACCACCACCGACGACAAATACTAATGTGGAGGCTGGGGACCACCACCGACGACAAATACTAATGTGGAGGGTGGGACCACCACCGACGACAAATACTAATGTAGAGGGTGGGGACCACCACCGACGACAAATACTAATGTGGAGGGTGGGACCACCACCGACGACAAATACTAATGTAGAGGGTGGGGACCACCACCGACGACAAATACTAATGTGGAGGGTGGGGACCACCACCGACGACAAATACTAATGTGGAGGGTGGGGACCACCACCGACGACAAATACTAATGTGGAGGGTGGGACCACCACCGACGACAAATACTAATGTGGAGGGTGGGGACCACCACCGACGACAAATACTAATGTGGAGGGTGGGGACCACCACCGACGACAAATACTAATCTGGAGGGTGGGACCACCACCGACGACGTACTAATGTAGAGGGTGGGGACCACCACCGACGTTGACGCATACAAAATAAAACCACCACCGACGACAAATACTAATGTAGAGGGTGGGGACCACCGACGACAAATACTAATACACCACCACCGACGACAATACTAATGTAGAGGGTGGGGACCACCACCGACGACAATACTGGGTGGGACCACCGCGACGACAAATACTAATGTGGGGGTGGGGACCACCACCGACGACAATGTGTGGAGTGCCACCGACGACGAAGTTGCCAATGTAACGCTGGAGACCACCGTCGACGACACACACTAGATGTAAGGGTGGGACTCACTTACTAGGACCGGGTTTTCACCACCGACGACAAGTACTAATGTAAGCAGATGGCGACGTCGACGTCTACTGGGTCCCACCACCGACGCATACAATACATGTGACCACCACCGACGACAATTATGTGATGGGGACCACTTTTTGTAGAACGGCCACACGGTCGTGTGGCCCCCCTTTTGTCGCGCATACAAATACACGCCTTCCTAGCCCCGAAGAAGTGGTAATATTTTACCCACTATATATGGGGCACTCGCACACAGGGGTATATATAGCCCCGGGCACTCGCACACACCAGGACCGGCATTCCTACCCTCACCTTTTGTTACCACCTTCTTATTACCACCTTCTTCTTGAACTAATAGTCAGCGTTGGGAATTCACTTCAGCAAGTGAACGTGAACCACTCCACCAGCCACGCAATATTGGTGAAGTGATTTGAAGTGAACACGTCACCCTACGTGGCCATCGTGAACCTTTGTGAAGTGAACGCCACTTTTTTTTTTTTTTTTTTATAAAGCCAGCGTCGGTCCCTGCCGCGCCCCGTCAGTTCCGTGCCCCCCGCGCGCTATTGCATAGGTCTGATGCTCTTAGATTCATTCGCGTTTTGGGGCGAAGGAGGAGTTGCCGTGGATGGGGTTCAGTGTTTCTTACTTTAGGCGATGTGAACGACCTCGGTATCTTCGTCTGGTTCTTCCTCATCAACCACCATCTCCAAAGAGTCTTCGCGGATGGAGATCCCGGCGTTTTTGAAAAACTCGGTCTCGTGTCCGAGGTCCCTGTACTTAATCCGGGCCGCCGCAATGAAATTCTTGTTCATGCGTAGTAGGGCAACTATGTTCGTCTCGTCCGCGCCGAGCAACGTGTTTCCCTCGGTCAGGACAAGATTTCCAATGCTCAGGCAGCGCTCACAGTAGCTCTGCGCGCCATGTGTACGAATTGAACCCTTATAGGCTCTCTCCATGTCCGGAAGGAACCCATACTGCACCTTGGTGAGCGGTCGATACAGCTTTCCAACGTCGAGCACAGCCAGATCTGTGAAGCCGACTTCATCCTTCTTCTCAAGTTCAGGATAATGCTCTTTCCAGTTGAGCGATCTCGAGAGCCTGATCCATTGAGTGAAGACCTGTTCAAACTCCACATTGAAATCGGGCATCTGGTTCTCAGGCATAGCAAAAGAAGGCACGTCGCCACTAATGTCGTCCCAAGCGTCGGGTGCGTCGAGTGCCGCCAAGAGATTGCGGGCAGGCGCAGGCTCGGAGGGCGGCGCTGGCTCGGAAAAAGTCTTTGCCTTTTCGTGGTGGAATGCAGTCCGTGCGTAAATCACATATTCTTGCGTGAGCAACTTCCTGGCCTGAGCTCTCTGATTGGACGACAGCTGCCGGCAGTTGATAGTCCGAAAGTCAAGAAGGAAGGTAATCAGCTCGCGATCGTTGAATTCGTAGTTGAAGTGACGCACGTAGTTTTCACTATTCCCGCAAAACCGACGCTCACATTCGAGAATAATAGCCCGTTCAAGACAGATTTTGTCGGTCTCGCTGAGGTCGTCAACATCTTACGTGGCATGGATTTCGCAGTTATGTTCGGGAGATCAATGACTTCTAGCGTCCCAGCTCGCAGAGACTCGATCATGTTGTGCTTGATCAATGCGGCGCAAGCCCCCAGGTATAAGTGCTCATGTTGCACGAAAACAACGGCCTCGTCCGTTATAGCAAAAATCGCCTCGAATTCAGCCAACGCCACCCATTGCTCATCACTGATTGTCCAGGGTAGTCCAATGTTGGTAGCCGTGTACAGTTTAAGCACGCGGTGCATACGCAGCAAGGAACGAATAAGTTGGTATCGCGCCCGGAACCTCGTCATATTGAGGTCGAGCTTGAGCTTCGGCGATTTCCCCCGGCTGTAATGGCAAAAGCGCATGCAGATCCTTCAAACATGTGCCGTAAGAAAAGTACTTGGCTCCATCGTGGGCACTGTCAGCAGCTCGTGGCCAGCTGGGAATGGAGTGATCACCTGCTTGCCTCGGGATCGTGTCAAGTCGCCACATGCCGCTGCCGAGATTTTTGAGATATCATGCATGTCACATGCTTCGACCTCAACAAAAAATTCTTCGGCGACGCCAATTGCAGCCCGGTCTTGAACAATGGTTGCGGCCGCCAAATCGATGTCGATTCCCGCACGCGCCGCGACCACAGAACGGAGCAGAGAAGCCGTGCCGGAATCGGTTCCGTCGTCAGCTGGAACGAGGCCCACGCACACCGTCTCAACGCCACTCCAATCGGGCCAGATGAAGGATAGGCCAATGGCCTGTCGCTTGAACTCATCCTTGAGTGTCCCGCCGTCATGCAGCACCTGGGCGAATGGATTGCCGAAAGCCGCTTCATAACACTCCGTAACGACGTGCTTCAAGATTCGAACAAAGCAACGATATTCAGCGTCCACCCATTCAAACAGCGCCTTTCGAGTCATGAACGGGCATTGCCTTTCCCGCCACCGCCGCGGTAATACGCCTCAATTAGGTTGCGATGATCTTCGTCGTCGAAGGTGCGCTTGGAAATCCGCTGCGACGTGTACACGTAGTGCCGAGCCGAGAACGCCATCTGGGAAGAGTGCTTTGCCTGGCTGGGCATGGCCATGAAGTATCTCGTAATATCCGATTTACCCTTCGAGGCTGCCACAACGCCCACGGCCGTCATAACGCCCTCCTTTTTTTGGCTGTCTTCTGTTTCTTAGTGAGCTGTTGACATCCCAGCTCGTCGAATCCTCCTCCGGATGCGCAGCCTTGAAGTGGGCTCCAAGAGGGCTTGGTCGTCTGCCACGTGCCTTTCTTGAAGTCTCTCGTCACCTTCAGGCGCTCCCGGCACCGGATACACACGTGCGTCGCCTTCCCACTGACGCGGCCAGGATGATTTTCCTTCAGTCGACGCAAGCAGTCCCACCACACCTTGGAAAAACCTGGGTGTTCGTCCACTTTTGCCGGGTGTGTTCCACGTCACAACATCGACGTCGCAATCGGCTCGTTCTTGTGAACTTCCTCTTTCTGTTCCGCGTTTAAATTCCTCCTCATCATCATCAACATTATCCTCCACCTCCAGGTAGCGCGGCTCGACTTCGCTCATCAGACGGGGTCCCGGTCAGGCCGTCAGCCAAAGCGAATGAACGTGAAGTGAACATTGGACTTCGGACGAAAATTTTCAGTGAAGTGAAGTGAAGTGAAGTGAAGTGGACCAAATTCAGTGAACCTAGTGAAGTGAGCCCAGTGAATTCCAACGCTGGTAACAATCATGAATCTCCACAATCTTCTCCTCCTCGCGTTGTCGGTGCGCGCGTGGCCAGTTCATCTGGCTCACGAAGAGGTGTTCGGCGCGTCCCCCTCCTTCAAGGCGAGGACGACGGAGTACCACCACGAGCTCGAGGCGACCCCCCAGAAGCGTGGCGTGTGGCTCGTGGGATTCGAATCGGCCGCTGCCGCCCGCGAGCACGCCGAGTGCGTGCGCCGGGCTCTTGGCGAGCCGGCGCGTGGCAAGCTCGCAGCGGAGAATCATCGCAAGATCTTCGCCGCGCACGTCGGAGGGGCGGACGCGGCGCGGCGTTCGAGCGAGTGCGCCGGCGTCGAGACCGTCACCCCGCTCGCGCCCGAGTTTAGGTACCTGAAGAAGCCCGCGACGATGGTTTTGAAGAAGAAATCCGTGAGAAAAACAGAGGAGATGCCCCTCGAACTGGTCGTCGACGTGGAGCAAGACGTCTCTCAAATCGTCGCGACGGCCGTCGAGGCTTGGTTCGAGCGCGAGACGAAGACTAACGCGACCCCCTGGGCGTCCAAGGCCATGGATGTCGGCAAGCGCACGCTTGTCGTGCGGAACTGTCCGCGCGAAAGAATCGACGATCTCGCTTCCGTTCTGGTCGCCGTCGACGGAGTAATCGCCGTCGCGGCCGAGCAGAGGCCGCGACGCTACAACTACAACGCGCGCTGGATCGTCGAGACGAACGATCCCTCCAGCAAAGCAACCCCCCTACACACCGACATGGGCCTTTCCGGCGAAAACGTCGTCATCAACGTCAACGACGACGGCATCGACGTCTTCAGCTGCTGGTTTCGCGACGACGACCTGCCGATCGTCGAGGCGTCGCTCGAATCCACCGCGGCGCTGACCGTATATTTCGACGACTATTATTACTATACCCCAGACTTGAACTCGGACCTCTACTTCTACGACAACACCGACCACCGCAAGATTCGGTACGCGTTCTGGCCCTTTTACGATCCGATATCAAACCCCGACGAGTTTTCGTACAACCCGGGGATGCACGGGTCGCACGTCGCCGGCTCGGCGCTCGGCAGTTCCCCCGCGTTCCGCCGCGTCTCCACTGACGACGTGGTCGACTATACGGGCGACGGCATCGCGCCCGACGCGAAGATCGCCTTTCTCGACATGTCGCCGCTCGACGACGACGACGACGACGAGTCCGAACGACGGCGTCGTCGAGAAAAAAAAAAAAAAAATAGACTCGTGATTTTTCGTAACGCTCGGCTCACCAAGCGCGCAGGGACGATTTGTACCCGCCTGCGAACTTCGACGACGTTCCGCTCGCGCTAACCTACGACCTTGGCGCACGCATCAGCAGCAACTCCTGGGGGTCATCGTACGTATTCGTTCAACGAGGAGGGAGGGAGTGACTGTTGCTTCTGCTGCCGCAGGTCGGGGGAGTACGGTTCGAGATCGGCGCAAATCGACGACTTTTGCTTCAAGAACCAGGACACTCTTGTCCTCTTCGCCGCCGGAAACGACGGTCACGATCCAAATACGATCGGGAGCCCGGGCGTCGCAAAGAACGTGCTGACCGTGGGCGCCTCCGCGAGCTACGATATCGCCGGCCTCGACGCGGCGTTGGCAGCCACGCAATCGCCGACGCCGTCGACGATCTTCCCATCTCGCCAACCAACATCATTCGAAACCGATGGCAGCCTCGCGAGCCAATCGAGCTTGTCGGGGACGTTGGAAACTGGGGACTCTTTGCGCTTCGAGATCGCAATCGACGAGACGATCGCCGCCGTCATCTCGACGTGCGGCTCCGACTTCGACACCACGCTCGCACTCTGGGGAGTTCGCGACGACGGCCAGGATTCGCGTCTTCTGTACAACGACGACGACTGCGGCGACTGCTGCGGCGAGAATCCTTATACTTCGCGAATCACCTCGACATTCTCGAACGACGACCGCTACTACGTCGTCAGATTCAGAGTCGTCGTGCTTCTTTTTTAGCGAACGATTTCCGCGCGCGCAGGTCCTTTCTGGTTTCGCCGGCGGCGGCGGGACTTACGAACTGAGTCTTACGGAGACGACGCCATTTCCCACCTATTCACCGACGCCTTGGACTCCCGTTGGCACCGTTGGTGACGGCGACAGCGTGTCTGGGACACTGGGGTACGACGAGTCTCACTACTTCCGAGTCTCCATCGAAACGAGCGAGGCGACAACCATCTCCGTGTCAACGTGCGGCTCGTCGGACTTCGACACGATTCTAAGGCTGCTCCTTCGTGACGATGATGGCCAGTTTTCCGAAGTCGCGTACGACGATGATTGCTATTGCTGCGACACCAATTATTTAGCGTCAGAAATTACCGCGCGGCTTGCCGCCGACGGGGACTATTACGTCCAAGTATCTGGTTTCGGCTTCAGCGGCGGGACCTACGAACTGAGTCTTACGGTGGCCACGCCGTCTCCCTCAAACTCGCCAACGCCTTTTCAGTCCGATGGTACGCTCCGCTTGGGTGAAAGTGTGACCGGGACTCTGGAACCAAATCAAAATTTGCGCTTTGAACTCGTGGGCGACATCGACAGCGAAATCAACGTCGTCGTCTCCACCTGCGGCTCGGATTTTGATACAGTTCTTGGACTCTCCACTCCTGGTCAGTCTGCAAGCGACGACGACGACGACTACTGGGACGACGACAACGACGACTGGTGGGACGACGACAACGACGACTGGTGGGACGACGACGACGACTACGACTGGGACGACGACGACTACTACTGGGACGACGACGACTACGACTGGGACGATGATTTCTTCGATAATTCTTACCTGGTTTTCAACGATGATTGCAACTGTTGTGAAAGCAATTCGTTGGCATCGGAGATCGTCGCAACTCTATCCCCGGGCGAAGCTTACTTCGTCTCCCTCTCGGGTATCGGGGGTGACGGAGGCTCGTACGTAATCACCACAACGTACAACGAAGCGACGCCGGGACCAACACCGGAAATTTCGACGCTTGGCCTCGATGAGGTTGCCACAACGTACATGACTGCTGGAGGCACTCTCCGCTTTGAGGTCAATCTCGACTCGACGGGGCCAGTAAACGAGAAAGTCCGCGTCACGACGTGCGGCTCGGCTTTCGACACCGTGCTCTCCCTCTTGGTGGTGTCAGACGAAGGTTCGTTCGAGACTGTCGCTTCAAACGATGACTGCTTTTGCTGCTCCGCGGACAGCGACAAGGGCTACTTGCAGTCGGGCATCGAAACAATGCTCGAGAGCGATAAGACTTACGTGGTCGTCGTCGAGGGAAAATCATCGTTCGATGCTGGAATAGCATACGTCTCGATGAGATTGCCAGCCGCGTCGACCAAGACCGCCGTCTCGACGCCAGACGTGGTCGACTTCTCAAGCCGCGGCCCGACCACGGACGGCCGCATCAAGCCGGACATCGTTGCGCCCGGCATCAAACAGAGTCAAAGAATTTTGTCATCCCATTTCCTGGGTTGTGCTCACACCTCTAGACCGGCATCTCAGGCGACAACATTTACTCGGCTAAGTCTGCCCCTGCTGCGGCGACAGAAACGTGCGAACTGACCCCAATGTCTGGCACTTCGATGGCCACGCCAGTCGTCGCGGGCCTGGTCGCTCTGCTCCAACAGTATTTCAGGTCAGCTTTGGCTATTTGATGACTATTCGGCAGATGCATGCGTACAGCGATGGCTACTATCCGACAGGAGTCGCTGGCGCCAACGCGCCTATGATCCCCATGGGCACCGCGCGGCGCCAAAAAAAACTCCGCGCGCTCACGAGAAGTTTGAGTACCTCGCAGGCGCCGCGCTCAAGGCGCTCATTATCGCTGCCGGGCGTTACATGAACGGTACCGAAGCCAACCGGATCACCTCTACGTATTCCAACTTTCCGACGTTTCCAAATTACGACCAGGGCTTCGGCCTCGTCGAGACCCGCGCCCGGTCCTTTTTTCCAACAACTTGCGTGCCGCCACCTTTTTTTGGCATATTTCAGGTCGTGCTCAGTCAGGTTTTCAACCAAACCTCTGTCTTCGTCGATGGAAACTATTCTGACATGGCGTGGGTGAATGCAACGGACGACGTCAAGACGTACGAGTTTGTCGTGGAGGACGCGGCGACATCGGCGGACCGCGAGCTGCGCATCGTTTTAAGCTGGCACGATCCGCCGTCCTCTCTCTTCGCGTCGAGTTCATTGCTGCTCAACGATCTGGACCTCGTCGTCGAGTCCGCGAACGGTGACATGTTTTACCCAAACTTTGGCGATCCAATCGGCGACCACGTGAACAACGTCGAGCGCGTCGTCATAACAGATCCTCTGCCGGGCGTCGCCTACACGGCGACCGTTTCTGTGACGTCGCTGTCCGAAGCCCAGCCCTTTGCACTCGTCGCAGCAGGGCCGTTCGTCAAGACTGCAAGTCTCTATCCCAATCTCGCAGGGGCTTGCGTCGACGACGCCGCGTGGTACAAGAAGGCGAGTTCTCAACTCGCATTTGCCTTTCCAACAGGAATTCAGGGTGATCCAGCGAAAGACTGCTCCTGGGTGTCCTCATTTGTGCCGGCGCGCTGTGCCGTCAAAGGCGAAGACGACACCTGGGCATTTTCGAGCTGTCCGCAAGCTTGTGACGCCTGCAAAGACGCGCCCTGCGCGGGTGACTCCACGAGCTGGTACTTTGGGTCTACACCAAGCCGTGACTGTGCGCATCTTGTCCTAAACTGAATTTATAGACGCCTACGCAGGCAGCTGGGTCGCCGATGCCGGCGGAAATAGGTGCCCCAAGATAGGCAACGACGGCACTTTCGCCTTCGAAGCGTGCGTTCGCTTTCATCGTACGAGAGCGCCAATGATCTCGCAGCTGCCCTTTTGCGTGTCAAACGTGCTCTTACGACGGTTGCAAGGATTCTTCCGAATGGTCGAAACCTGATGAGCCCAGCAGGGATTGTGCTTGGGTAGGGAGAATTACTACGCGTCGCGGCGACCGGATTCCTTGATCGCAGGTCGCTGAGGCCAAATCAAATCGCTGCATCGTTGTCGGTGCAGACGGCACCTACGCCTATGAGTCGTGCAAGGCCTCGTGTGCAGCGTGCTACGAGGCGATCACCGGCTCGGAGTGCGCCAATAGCGCCAGTTGGGTGTGTCGTTTGAGTTCCGCGTCAAGCTGACCGGCGCGCGCGCAGTACAAGCGAGGTGACCCATCAAAGCACTGCGACTGGATTTCGTCTTTTGTCCCAAAACGGTGTGTCGTCAAGGGGGATGACGATGAGTGGGCCTTCGAACAATGTGCGTGCTCTGCATCAGGATAGATTGCGCGAAATTGCAAATGTTCACTCCAGGCCCGGTGGCGTGCGACACCTGTTGAAAGCTCATCCCCATCATCCAAAGAGAGACATCCCATGGACAGCCGCCAGGACTGTCAATGAAAGGTCATACCCTTCCAAAGAGAGGTATCCTCCCGTGGACAGCATCAGGACTGTCAATGATGAAAGCTCATCCCCATCCAAAGAGAGATATCCTCCGATGAAAAGCCCCGAGGTTATATTTTGTCAAATCCGTTTCTCTTGGCATGCAATTGATCGTAATTGATCGTTCCACTTGTCAGAAGGCTCTCAGTCACAGCACCACGGCTCCCGCTTACCTCCTCCACAAGCACCATTTTCAAGCCCGTAATTGGTCTGGCCCTTATAGCGTCAGCACATGCCACGACATTAGGTAGGTTTACCCCTTATATTCTGTCGCGCGTGAGACTCGGAGATGGCACCCACGAGCCACCATTGCCACCAGACTGGACACCGGACACTTGAGGAGGGGCGATTGTCACTCTTTCGGGGAATCAAGACAGAGCCGCATCGACTGGGGTTCAAGAGAGACGGACTCAAGAGAAAGGGGGACGGACTCAAGCGAACTGTGTGGGGTATTAGTTTGACACATTATCCCAACGTAGATGAGAGGCAAATGAGGCGTTCGGGGGTGTCAGCTTCGGGTTTTCACAGAGGCTCGCAAGGTTGAACTTCTTCCTTGCGTGAAGTGCAACCGCCGCATGCGTCCTATCAAGGAGGCGGGCGCCGTTGCGCTTAAACATTCAGTTGTGGCGCATGCCCGGCTTGATCGGCACCGAGCGCATTTGCGAATGCAGCTCGAGCTGGTGGAATCTGGGCACTGCCAATGGACACTCAGCACGGGTCACGGTTGCACAAGGCGGACGAGCGCCTCGTGTTGGTGCGCCGTTTCAACATGGCTGGAGGCGCCGGGCGTTTCTGGTAGCATGTGACAGCTCTAGATGACACGAGTCCTAGCGCGCCACTACCGGCCGAGAACGGGAGACTTGAAGTGTGACAGCTTCCGGATTTCGGCCCGTGGATTTTGCCCTGGTGGGCAGGTACGCCGATCGAACGTCGACCTTGCGGCTGACGGTGTCACGGATGAAATCGCCACTGTCCTTTACGACATGCCTTGCAAGCCTAAAAGTGGGTCTTCTCACACCTGAAAAGCGGGGCCGGTGTTGGTCCTCTCGGGGCTCGGTCAAGACACGAGGGTTCTCCGGCGTCGAAGTCGTCATGGTCAAGCGGCCTCATCAGGAGCAACACGAAAAACTTCAGCTTCTTCTCAATTCCGCCCGCACTACTCGCCGTCACATATCCCCTGAGTTGTTCCGATTCCGAATGTCCTCGGAAATCCTAGTGTCGAGATGTCACGTCCCATCACTCTTTTTTTTCAGACGTCATCGTTAGAGCGTACTGGGCGGTGATCATCACATTACAACTGTCTGGGGGCGCAGCGACTTCTCCGGTCTTGTAGCCCACCCCGCGGGCAAACAGGCCGGCCACCACGGCCGCTGCCCATTTGGGGCGAGGGTAAAAGTCAAAGCTTAATGTATCTCGATTCTATCCCGACATCTCCTACACGTCCAGATGGCATTCTAATAGTAAGAGGGGCATTTATTCAGCATAAAATATGCCGCGACGTGCAGCCACGCCGCATGGGATGGCGATAGTGGTAGTGGTAGTGCAAGTGCAAGAGGCGGCTGCTGTATGGTTGTACATTTGTTGTGCGTGCGTGCCATGGCGACATTAGGCATGTCCATGCAGCAGGGATTATGTGCCCTTGCAGCAAGGATTACGTCACATGGCCACGTATACTGTTGAGTTGATTTTGCGCGGACAGCATGTGATGTTGGTGATATGGCAAGATCTGCTGATTGTGGTGCGCTGGCTGCTGGTAGTTGTACGGGGGGGCTATCTGTTGGTGGTGGTGGCGTGGCTGTGGCGTCTGCCGAAGCTGCTGTTGGTGGTATGGTGGCTGCGGACGTAGCCATGCGGCCATGGTGCTGGCGCTGATGCAGATGTTTATGCTGCTGGTGCAGCAGATGTTGGAGCTATCCGCTCTGGTAATGGAGTTGTTTGGTCTGGAGTTGCTTGATTTGTTGTTCAAAAGTGGGGCGGCGAGAGAGGCGGCGGAATCTTCCGATAGCGTTACGTCGATGTTAGTGGCGGTGGTCGTTCTTGCTGTGTTGGTGTCAATCGTGCAGTTATTTCTGTTGCGGAAGTGGCTGCTTCTGCTTGAACTGCTGGTGGCCGCAGGTAGCACAGATAGCGGTGGCTCTGGGTGCTGTTGTTGTTGTTGGTGCTGTTGTTGCTGGCGGAAGCTGCGGCTGGAAATAAATAGTGGACAGCTGCTAGTGAGATGACGGCTGCGTTCGCGGCGGCAGTTGTTGCTGCTATTGTAGCTCTTGCTGCTTCGGATGCTCTTGCAGATGTTACTGTTCTTGCGGCACGTGTTTCTTTCTCGAGCATGCATACGCATCTTGGAAAAAATTAAGTGTATGACGTTGTGAGCGCGTCGAAGTGCACTTTACGCGCCGAGCGTAATTGGGGCTTCGTTGCGCGACTATGATGCGGCGGTCGTCTGCTATGCATTGATTGTGGCACCCCCTCCTGGCCGCAGGCGACCACGAATCGCCACTCTCGGAGTATATATCTTGCTCGAAGGAGCGCGCATCTTGCGCACATTAACATGTGAGAACGCGCCCCGGCGGAGAAATACACGTCGCGCATCGAGCACAACGCTGAGTCGTAACGAATGAATATCATCATCTTGCATCGCGCCGGAAGCAGATGCGCTGTTGCCAAAGTGCTTTTCGCGACTTCATATTTGCGAACTACGTCATCGTCTGCGTCGAAGGTTGCTTTTCGGAGATAATTTGCACACGCGCGCGACAAAACTGCGCCCCATAGTAGGGTGATTCAATACATAGTTGAGGATTCAGTGGCAGTTACTGCCAGTATCATCAGCTGCCGGAGAGGTATTCATGCCGGCATTGATTTGTTGCTCGCAACGCGGAGTTCAGTAGTCTCTTCAATCAGAGGCACCGCGGTGTCGATGAATTCTTGCGCCTGTCTCGTGCGAGCGTGCTGAATTCAGCCGCCGTCACATAGCTTCCGGCGATTTTGATATTCAGCCAGGGCTACACGAGTCAATATTGACTGGTGGTTAATACTCCCTTTCGCCCTACGCGCCGCTGGCGCGCGTCGGCTGCTCTGTGCGCAGAGGGGTCTTGTCGTCTCGACGGGAACATTGAGCTGTCTGCCTGGGTGCCGGGTGCCAGCCGAAGAATGCTCACTACGCAGTGCACGAGCATCCACGAATTGTACGTGAAACATCCCTTTGCATTCTCCGACCAAAAAACGTCCGAAGCCACGAGAGCATCGTTGACTATAGAAACAGGGAGACGAACCTTGCTCAGCGATTTACCGTTTCGGTTGCGTCGGCGACCGTGCATGCGCACGAACATATCCAAAGCCAGCATCCCGCATGTTGATGTATGCATTTTTTCTGTCCTAGATCGAGAGGTTCGAAGGTCGGAGGCCGTCGTCTTAGGTCAAAGTCGACATAGTGAGCAGCAAAACTGAGGGCGGGCCCGTTTGCCCGCGAGGATTGTATTGCCGAGCAGCAAGGTTCCTGGTGGCATCCGTTAAATTTTGACTCTCAGTCCCACTCCGATACCCCCCGCGTAACGCATTGGTGTCGCGTATCCTTAGCAGCTTGGAGTCCCGCGCGTCGTTCTCCCGCTAATAATGTCGTCTCCAGGGCCGCGACAACGAACGCCTTGTTCGTGCCTCGAGCTCTCCTCTTCGACCGCTATGAAGACTTCCTTAGCGAGGCACGTCGTCGCACGTTCTCGATGCCACTTCTTGTCACAGCGCATTCCATTGCCGACATCTCATCTGTTGGCGTGTCATCGTGGCTTACATCTTGACTGATTTGTTGTGTCTGGGCCTCCGAGCGCGGCGCTGAGCACGGTAAGTCCGTTGTTTCCGCAAGGGCCGCCGGCGCATCGATGACGAGCGCGCCCAAAAAGATTATATGTTTGATGATAACCCCAGTCAGTTTTTACATTAGGGCAAGCGCTAGCGCATCATGTTGCAGCCGAAAATTTTGCATTGGCAGCAGCTGGCGTCGCGAAATCTTGGGAGCCGGAGCAGGATCGAGTCGGACACACTTATTATTCTCGGCGCGCTCGGTCGCGCCCCGACAAATTATTGTTTCTAGATGAAGGGAGGGGGACAAAGTAAAAAAAACCAAGGGGCGTGGTTGTATAGTCGCAGATGATGGAAAACGACATTAAAACATTAAATACGGGAGAGCCCCTCAAAGACGAAGCGGCACGACGAGAAAGGAAGCGCGAGCGGGGCATAGATGGAGTCGCCACATGGCGAGAGAGTGGGAGGGAGGAGCCGTGGTCGGTCGGCCGGTCGGTCGGTCGGTCGGTCAATAGTGAGAGGTATGGTCAGCGGCGACATAGTCCTCGAGATCGTCGTCATAAAAAGAATTAGACGACGAGTGTCTGAGCGCGAGGTCGTCCTCGGGGTAGTAGGCATAGCTGTAGGAGGAATAGGCATAGCTGTACTGTGAAGAGGAGGCGTTCGACGAGGAAGAGGTGCCGTCGTCGTCGCGGGCGCCAAAGACGGACGGCGCCACGCCAACATAAACAAGGAGAAAGTAGACGCCGACCGCGATAGCCAGGGCAGCGAGGAAAAAGCAACACGATATGAAGTAACCAGAGAGGTCGGAGGACGCCTTAACGCCAACGGTCCCTTTTCGTCGTTTGTGGTGGCGGCCCCCGGGCTTTCGCCTGGGAGTCTTTTTTTTCGGCGCGCGCTCGACCTCGTCGGGCTCAAAGTAGCCACGGTCCTGCGGGCCCGCCTCGAGCTCGGCGCGCTTGAGGGCCATCTGAATCACTTCTGGCGGGCATTCCTTCGATTCGAGGAAGGCGATGCGTCGCTCGAGCGAAGCCGACGCAACTTTCGCGTGTGTCAGGAATTTGTACGCGCGCTCGACCTGCTCGTCGAACTCGGTGTCGGGAATCAAGGGTGTCCCCTCGTCTTTTTCGTCCCCCTTCATCGAGACATCGCCTCACCAAAACCACTCGCTCCTTGCCGTCGTCAATAGGCACTTCCCGGAACCATTCCTATATAGCACTTTTTTCGCTATTATCAGCCGTTTCCCGTTGGTGGGTGGGCGAATGATTATTGGTTAGCGTTTCTTGTCAGGGGTGGTGAGATTCGTTTGTTCGCGCTCCTTTTTCTTCTTTTTTTTTAAAGATGGAGGGGGGCACAAACGAAGGAACGAAGGAAGGAAGGAAGGAAGGAAGGAACGGACGTCTGTCTTGGAGTCGGTTCGAGTCGGTCGGTATCTCACTCCGAGGAGGCGCTTTGATTTGAGGGTATGTGGAGTTGGGCAACGAGGATGTCGGCGTCGTCGTTGCCGGTGGTGAGGATGATGTCGTAGTCCCCCGGGAAGAGGGCGCGGGTGCCGGCGGAATCGACGAGCGCGAGGGCAGTTACCGGGATATCGAAGCGGACGTCGGCGGCGCGGCCAGCCCCGAGTCTGAGGCGGTCGAAGTCGATGAGCTGCTTGAAAGGGAGCGGGGCGTCGGTGGCTGGTCGGGTGGTGGGTCGGAAGTAGACCTGGACGACCTCGTCGGCGTCGACGGGTCCGAGGTTGGAGAGGCGGGCGTCGACGCGGACGGCGGCGGTGTTTTTCGAGGAAAGGTCCAAGCGGAGAACGGGGGAAAGGCGCGACAATTGAAAGGTGGCGTAGTTGAGTCCGCGGCCAAAGGGAAAGGTGATGGGACCGCCGTAGTATCGGTAGCCTCGGTTCTTGAAGGACATGTTGGCTACGTCGACGACGTCGACGTAGCTCGCCGGGTAGAGGGTGTAGGGAAGCTTGCCAAATTTGCCGTCGTTGTCGCCGTAGAGGGCGTCGACAATAACCGATCCGGGGTCGAGCCCAACGCCCGGGATGAAGGCATCGATGAGGGCGTCGACGCCGTCGATCCAGTCGTCGACGCTATACTGGTTTCCCATCACGAGGACGGCGACTTTCGGGACGTCGACGGCGGCTGCTACTGCTTTGACGAGATAAGGCTGGACGCCCGGGAGGGAAATGTTGCGGAGGTCCTCTGTTTCGTCGACCGTTTCGAGGCCGGCCCCCAATGCGAAAACGACCGCGTCGGCCTCGAGGGCGGCTCGGACGGCGTCGGCGACGTAGCTCTCGTCGTCCGAGGTGATGTTCCGCGCGCCGGGGGCCGAGAAGGCGGGTTTGAGGGACTCGTTCAAGGTTCGCACGCAGTCGTAGTCTCCCTTGTAGCCGCCTCCCATAAGGCTTCCCGCCACGCAGGGGCCAATCGTAATGGGTCCGACGAGCTCGTCTCTGACAAAACCCAAGGGACCGATCAGAGCTATTTTCGCGTCCTTCGCGAGCGGGAGCGCGCCGTCGTCGTTCTTGAGGAGAACGAGGGACTGGGCCGCAACGTCGCGGGCCGCCGCGGCCCTGTCCTCGGGATAGTCCGGAAGCGTCAGATTGTCGTCGTCGTCGAAGAGGCCGACGTCGAAGAGCGGTCGCATCGCGTTCCGGAAGGCGGCCTCGACGACCTCGCGGGTCGTCTCGCCCGCCTCGATAGCCTCGGGGATTGCGTCGTAGGTGTGGCCACAATCAAGGTCGGTGCCGTTGTTGAGCGCGAGGGCCGAGGCCTGGGCGTCGGAATTTGCCAAACGAAAGTCGTCGACGAGGTCGCCGACGGCGTCGCAATCGGATTCGACGAAGCCGCGCATGCCCCACTCGTCTCGCGCCAGCGACGCGAGACCGGAATTCGCGCAGCTCGGGCGCCCGTTCACAGCGTTGTAGCTGCACATGTACGCCGGCGCCCTGGCGTCTCTAATGGTTCGCTCGAAGGGGATCGCGTACGAGTCGGTCCAATCGAACGCCGAGACGATCGCGTTAAAGCTCTTGCGACCGTCGGTCTCGTAGTCGGCGTTCGTCTCGAGATCGTACGCCGCAAAGTGCTTGACTTCTGCGACTACCTTGGAGGCCTCGAGCCCCCGCACCACCCTCACCCCGAACTCGGCGGTCAGGTACG
This sequence comes from Chrysophaeum taylorii, assembly GCA_029834535.1. Lineage (NCBI taxonomy): Eukaryota > Pelagophyceae > Pelagomonadales > Pelagomonadaceae > Chrysophaeum > Chrysophaeum taylorii. Next base: position 79,057 of record JAQMWT010000424.1, read on the forward strand.
GGTCTTCCGACGCCGCCTCGTCCGACCTTCCCCACCGCGGATCGCGCATCAAATTCACCATCGGGCACCGGACGCTCGGTCCGACGGGCCTTTCGGACTTGGCGAGCCCCCCGCGCATCGCCCAGAGCCGCGCCTCGACCCCGATCACCCGTCCCATCGCCTCGAACGCGCTCCTGTTGAACGTCGCGACCACCCCTTGAGAAATGGGAAAGTACGTCGGAATCTGGACGGATCCGTCGTACTCCAACGGGTACGCCTCGAGCCCGCGCACCGCCTCGACGCGGTAGTTGAACTCGGGCAGCCCGATTTCTTCCACAGAGGGCACCACGCCGTCCGACTGGAGCCGTGCGGCGAGCTCGCTATTCGACAGTCGCCCCGAGAGGTCCAGGAGACGCGCTTCGGTCGACAGATTCTTCCAACAATACGGCAAGGCCCGCGCGCTCGCGTTCAGGCACCCCTGCCCATAGTACGTCGTCGCAGCACTCTTTGAAGAAGAAGAAGAAGAAGAAGAAGAAGAAGAAGAAGACGCCGCCGCCGCCGCCGCCGCCGCCGCGAACAACAACATAATAATCATTCCGATGTTGTGATCATAGGGGTCTTCTTAGTTCCGTTAAGAGCTCGGCGCGCTCTTCAACGGCCGCCTCGAGCCGCGCTATGGCCCTCGAAACGCTCGACGGGAGCCCGTCGCACACGGCGCTGAGGTCGCGCCGCACCCGCGATACCATATCCTCGTCCAACCCCGGGCACTTGTCGACGGCCTCGACGAGGCTAGCCAGGGCCTCGACGCGCACCTCGAGCTTGGCGACCTCGGCCTGGCTCAAGCTCGACAAACCATCACCACGCGACCGCCACCTCGCCTGCCGCGCGCTCACGCCGTCCTCGATGCGGGCCGCGCGGACGCGAGCCTCGGGGGACCTCGCAATCTCGCCGGCGCACCGACGGATTTCCGCCAGCTCGGACGCTCGTGCCTCGGACGCCGGTTTCGCGCGCCGCGACACCTCGCACGCGCAATCCCCCGCATCGCTCGCGTTCCGGAGGTCTGCGATGGTACCCAAGTCCAGCCCGGTCGACCGCCGCTTGAACCGGAGCCGCTCCGGCTCGACACTGCTGTCGATCTCCGATGCCACCGCCTCGAGCAGATCCTCCGCCGCGTCGTCCGCCTCCACCTCCACTTCGACCTCCGACAGCACACCATCCTCGTCGTCGTCGTCGTCGAATTCCACCAGCACGCACCGCAGCGTCCACGACAACGCCGCCGCCTCCTCCTGGTGCTTGGGTGACGCCGGACGACTTGCCGGCCGGCTCTCGTCCTCGAACTCGAGTACGGGGGGAGCCTCCTCGTCGCGCTGCGGCGGCGCGACGGGCTGTGCGGGGGGCGTCTCCAGCGTGTTGACGCTCCTGCTGGTCGTCTTCACTACCATTGGCGGCGGCTGCTGCTGCTGGAGCTTGTCGACCAAGGCGACCATTCGCTGCTCGAGCCTCTCCATCTGTTCGCGGAGACGGCGCTCGGCCTCCTCGCGGTTCTCGGTAGTGGACGCCTCCCTGGCATCGGCCGCCCGGGGAGTCTCGTCGTCGTTCCGAGGAGGCATCCGCCCACAATCGTCGTCGTCGTAATCGTCGTCGTCGTCCTCCAAGGGGCCGGCAAAGCACCGCGGAGTTTCGCGGCTCGCGGTGCTCCGGAGCGACGAGAGCTGCGTCTGCAGCTGGACCGCCATCTCCGAGCGAATCGAGGCCTCGAGCTCGGCGATTCGACGGTCGAGGAAATCGCCATCACTCACAGGCTTGCTGGGCTCGCACGACAGGACGAGGAGCGTGTCGCCGTGCTCGACGCCGGTGCTCGCGAGGACGACGTCCGGCGCGAGCTCCTGGCCCCGGTGGACGAGCCTCACGTCGCCCGGGAGCCGCGCGCACAGGTCGCCGGCTGTGGCGTCAAATCCGACGACGTGGCGCGTGCACGCGCCCGTCGTCGACGAGAGGTAGAGCGTGAGCTCGGCCCGGCCCTGTCGAGCCGGACGCTCGACGACCACCCGGGGCTCTTCGTCCTCGTCGGACGGCTCGGACGGCTCGGAGGGCGGCGCGCGCAGCTTCTCCCTTGTAGCGCGGTGCACGCCGGAGTGGTGGTGCATGTCCCTCGAAGAGGAAGGGCAGCGCTTCGCGTTCGCCAGCAGCGACTCGTAGGTGCGCATCGCGGCGCGCTTCGCCTTGGTCTCGGCCTTGAGCGCGTGGAGGCGCGCGTCGTGCTCCTTGATCTTGAATTTGTAGCGCTGGATGCGCTCGTGCGCGGATCGGCACTTAGTCTTTGACCTCTCCAACCCCTCGGCCAAAACATCCTGGACGTTAAGAAGATACTCGATCGTGAGCTGCGCGAGGCGAAAGATCTTAACAAAGGCCGCGTCACCGGGCGTCAATCCGAGAGGCCGTGTCACCGACTTGGAGATGTCGCCGTAGGTTAGCACCTCCAAGTGCTGCTGGAGCGCCTCAATGTCCACTTCGCGCTGGATACGCTCGAGGTCCACCGACGCGATCACCTCGAGGTCGATCGCCTTGTACCGCTCGGCGAAGTAGAAGCTCCGCGAGGCGAGGAGGTCCCCCGCGCAGTCCCGCTGGTCCTCCAAGCTGTTCGGCGCGCCGTGGCCCACGTACTTGGATTCGAGCGGCGGGATAGACGACGACTCATCGCAAGACATGACGCCGCAAAACTGCTGCGTTTATAAAGTTCGGGCCGTTGTGGATGGATGGACAGTCCATTCATTCATTCATTCATTCACGGGGGGGTAGAATTAATTTTTTGATACAGAAGCACTGCCTTGTCGCCCCCCCCTACTAGGTATATGTATATGTGTCCAGAACGAAGAAGTTGAAGGAGAGGACTAACTAACTAACTAACTATCTCCCAAGCGCATTGGAGCCAGGCCGGATCGACAGGAGCCAGTCCGCGGAATCACGGGCCTGTAGTAGACGAGGAGCGCCGAAAGGTCGGTCGGCGGAGAGTGACCATCAAGCTTGTCGCCATGCGACGAGGAGACCGCGATGTGACTGAAAACCAACTCGTCGATAACCCTCCGTCTTCGCCCCCCGGCCATACCACCGCGAACGTTCCGGCTGCCAGCCAACCGGCCCGGCCCGCCCGGGAGGCGAATAGGTGCGCACCCCCCACGCCGGGAGTTCGTTGAAGAAGAGGGTCTTCATGAAAACCGCAAGGCCCGTGCACGGGGGGGGGGGGGCGGATTTCGGATTTCGGATTTCGGATTTCGAAAGATTTCGAAAGATTTCGAAAGAAAAACTACGTCTCAATCATCATCGAGGTCGAGGAGGTCCGGGGGGACGACGGAGACTTGGGCGACCTTGTCGTCGCCGTTGACTGTTTGTTGTTCGGGCGAAGTGGGTGAGTTTGGACGCTGGACCAAAACGCCCGTGGCCGCTCTCCCCTGGATAGAAATGGTGTCGGCTCGGGTCCTGACGATGAGGCCTCTCTTGGTGGAAATGACGACCTCGTCCCCCGGGCGGCAGCAGCAGAGTCCCGCGAGGGAATCGTCGTCGGTTTTAAACTTTGAAATTTGCATGCCCATGGTGCCGCGTTTGGTAATTTTGAGGTCGCGGATGTTGAGGCGCTTGCCGTAGCCGGCAGCGGTGAGGACGAGGGCGTGCTCGTGGGCGTCGGTGTTGTCGCAGACGTCCATCGCGACGATCTCGTCGTCGTCGTGTTTTAGTTTCATGGCGCGAACGCCGCGAGTTTTCCTGGAGGTAGGCGTGAGCTGCGTGGTGGAAAATCTGGCGAATTGTCCGGATTTCGAGGCGACGATGATGGTGTCGTCGTCGCCGCAGAGCTTGACCCAGCCGACGGCGTCGCCGTCGTTCAAGGTTAGGGCGATGAGGCCCCGAGCGCTCATCGATTCGGTAAAGACGTCGAGGGGCGTCTTTTTGATGAGGCCCTTGCGCGTCAGGATGACGAGGTAGTTCTTGTGGTGCTCGGGAGCGGACGAAACGGCGACGACGCCGCTGAGCCTGGGCTTGGCCTGGATGCCGGGGATGACGCGCGGGAGCGGGACGCCCTTGGCCTGACGGGTGGAAGCGGAGAGCTTGAAGGCGCGGACACCGTAGGCGACCCCCGTCGAGGCGATGCAGAGGAGGGTGTCGTGGTCGTGGCAGGAGAGGACGTGGTCGAGGCGGGTTCGACTCGCCGCGGCCGACTTGCCGCGTCCGCCTCGGGCCTGGGCTCGAAACTCGTCGAGCGGGACGCGCTTGATGTAGCCGTCGCGGGAGACGAGGATGGCGGACCTCGAGTTTTCGATCACGTCCTCTTCGCGCGCTCCAAGGATGGCGTCTGCGACGATCTCGGTGCGGCGCGGGCGCGAGAACTCGGCTTTGACGGCCTCGACCTCTCGGATAATCTCGTCGTAGACGGCGGCGTCGACCGTCAAGAGTTCCCGGAGGGATTTTACCTCGGCCTCGAGGGCCGCGTGCTCGTCGTCGAGTTTTGCACCCTCGAGATTCGTCAGCCTCGAGAGCTGGAGCCTCAGAACGGAGTCGGCCTGCGCGTCCGAGAGGCGGCGCCCCGAGAGCGGCGGGTTCTTCGAGGTCAACGCGGCCTTGGCGTCGGCAGGCGTCTGCGAGGTCCGGAGGACCTGGAGCAGCGCGTCGGCGTTGTCGCGGGCGATCTGGAGGCCCTCCACGACGTGCATGCGACGCGCCTTCTCGCGCTCGTTGCGCTCGGCGCGGCGGCGCACGCATTCGAACCGAAACGCGAGCCACGCGTCGAGGATGCGCTCGAGGGTCATCTTCGCCGGCTGGCGCCCGTCGGCGTCGACGGCGACGACGTTCGCGGCAAAAGACGTCTGGAGCCGCGTGTTCTGGAACAAGGCGGCCCGCACGAGCTCGGGGTTGGCGTCCTTCTTGAGCTCGTAGACGACCCTCATCCCGTCTCTCCCCGACTCGTCTCTGAGGTCGGCGATCCCCTCGAGCTTTTTCTGGTCGACGAGGCTCGCCGTCTTTGCCAGGAGTTCCGCCTTGGGAACCTGGTACGGCAGCTCGGTCGCAACGATGACGGGCCGGCCCTTTTTTGTAGTTTCGAGGTGGGTGCGCGCGCGAACGACGACGCTCCCTTGTCCCGTCGCGTACGCGCTCGCGACGCCGTCGAGGCCCATGATGAGGCCGCCGGTAGGAAAGTCGGGGGCGGGCAGGAAGCTTCGCAGCTTTTCGAGCTTGAGCTTCTCGCCCTTCTTCCTTGCCGTTGCCAGCGCGAGCGTCGCGTCGCACACCTCGCCCAGGTTGTGGGGCGGGATGTTCGTGGCCATGCCTACGGCGATTCCCGACGCGCCGTTCACCAACAAAAGCGGGACGCGCGAAGGGAGGACCCGCGCCTCGCTCTCCGAGCCGTCAAAGTTCTTCACCAACGGCACGCACAGCTCCTCCGACACCGAGAGATCTTGCGGGTTGAGCAGAGCTTCGAACGCGAACCGCGTCAGCTTGCACTCGGTGTATCGCATCGCCGCCGCCGGGTCCGCGTCCACAGACCCAAAATTCCCGTGCCCGTCGATCAGTCGCTCCGACATCACGAAATCCTGGGCCATGCGGACGAGCGCCTCGTACACGGACGCGTCGCCGTGCGGGTGGTACTTTCCCAGCACCTCGCCCACCACGCGCGCGCACTTCCGGTACTGCGACCGCGGCACGAGCCCGAGGTCCCGCATCCCAAACAAGATGCGCCGGTGCACGGGCTTCAGTCCGTCCCGCACGTCGGGCAACGCGCGACCCAGCAACGTCGAAAGAGCGTACCGCATGAACGACTCGGACATCTCTGTCTCGAGCGACACCGAATCCACGCCCGACGGCAACGGCGGCGGCGGCGGCGACGCTGCAAATCCCGCCGGCGACGACGGCATTTGTGTCACGACCCGTTTCTTCTTCGCGAACCCCCGCACGGCCGGCACGAGCAGCCCGCGGACGCTCCGGACCCCCGCAAACAGCACGACCACCGAGATCATCTCATAAATGAACTCGAATAATAATAATAATAACCCTTCCTTCAATACCGACCGACGACGGACGGTATGGGGTTTTTTTTTTTAAGGCTTTAATAATTAAGTTTCAGTAATAATAAATAATAACTAACCATATAACCCTCCCTCGAGAACAGACGAACGAAAGAAAGAAGAATGCACTAGTTGTATCATCAGCGCCAGATGGCCGGTCGCCCTCGCACGTTCCTTCTTCGTCTCCTGGCGTAAGCAACAACGAGAAGAGGTCTTCTTCTTCTTCTTCTTCTTGTTCTTCTTCAGCTTGGCGACAAGATGGCCGGGTTCTGGGACGTGTTTTTCGGGCTCGCGCCCATCGGACTCCTGATCGCGCTGACGTTCAAGGGACTCCCGACGAGCACGACGCTGCCCGTGGCTGCCATCGCCTTGTACCTGGTCGCGTTGATATATTTCAAATACGAAGCGAACCTGATGAATGCGTACGTGGTGAAGGGGCTCGGCGACTCTTTGACGACAATCGCGATTGTTTTCGGCGCGATCTGCCTCTTCGAGGCGCTCAAGATGACGGGAGCCCTCGACTGGCTCACGTCCAAGCTCCGCGAATTTTCCCGCGGCGCGCAGGCCGCCCAGGTCTTTCTGATCGCCTGGGCTTTTGCGTACCTGATCGAAGGGTGCAGCGGCTTTGGGACCCCCACGGCCCTCGCGGCCCCGCTATTGGTGGAAATGGGCTACGACCCGCAAGCCGCCGTCGTCTGCTGTCTGGTCATGAACACGCTCGCGACCCCGTTTGGGGCGGCCGGGACCCCGATCTGGTTCGGGCTGGACGGCCTCGCCGACGACGACAACCTCCAGATCGTGGGCTTCTGGGCGCAGGCTGTGTGCCTGACGGCCGCGCACGCTGTCCCTCTGCTCGCGGCCGCGGCGCTCGTTCCCGCGTCCGCGCTCGCATCGAGCTGGCGCACGATCGCCGTATGCATCTATTCGTGCGCGGGCGTCGCCTTCGCCGTGAGCGCGTTTTCCTACGAACTTCCTACTCTTCTGGGAGGCGGCGTCGGCTTGGTCGTCTCGGCGCTCTACGTCAAGACGACCAACACGCCGCCCGACAAATTCCTGAAGGAAATCGTCGACTCCCTGCGATCGGCGACCGGCTCTTTCCGCGACCGCGCGCTCGCGCGACGAGAGCCTACGCGCGTCGACGAAAAAGACGACGATCGTCCCGCGCCCGTCGACTTGGTTAGGGAAGAGAGCCTCATCACGATGGAGATCGAGGAAAACCCTCCGGACGACGACGAGGAGAACCCTCCTCCTACCTGGAAGTACGTATTTCCTTTAGCGATGGTCGTCTTCTTCCTGACGCTCACTCGGTTTCCTATTATCGACATCAAGGACGAGCTCAAATCGCAGCGACCCAAGGCCAGGGTGCGCCTCGGGTCCCTCGGTGAATTCTGGCTCTCGTCGGCTTTAGTGGTCGGCCTCTCCGACGTATACAGAGAGCCGGTGTCCACGACCTTTGAAATCCTCTACGTCCCCGCCTTCCTCCCCTTCTTTATGGTCTCCGTCGCGACGCTCTACGTCTTTGGCATGATCAGTCAGACCCCCCTCCTTTTGAAAAAAACCTGGGCTCGTACCGCCTCCGTCATCCTCCCGATTGCCTCCGCCCTCGTCCTCGCCTCTCTCATGCGAGCCGGCGTCGCCGCCGACCTCTCGAGACCAATGATGTCCTCTTTTGGCAAAGCGGGCTGGATTCTTGTCACCCCCCTCTTCGGGGTCTTGGGCAGCTTCTTCTCGGGGAGCACCACCGTCTCTAACCTCACCTTTGGCTCGATCCAACTCCTCGCGGCCGACCGCCTCGGTCTCAACAAACTCCACCTCCTCGCCCTCCAGACGGTCGGCGCCACCATCGGCAACTGTATCTGCCTCCAAAACATCATCCAGGCCAAGGCGGTCGTCGGCCTCACGACCCTCGAGTCGGTCTTCATCAAACACACCTTCAAACCGGCCCTCCTCTTCGTCGGCTTCGCCTGGATCTGGGGCTTCATCCTCCTCGCTCTCTAGGCTTCTTTTGACGCGACAGACTCTCTTCCCGATTTTTTCTCCTCGCGACGGCGGCGGGATTATTGATGTCTTGACTCTCTCCCCGTTTTCCTTTGCTTAATAACGGCGGCAAGGTGTGTGGGAGATCGTCGCATTATCAACCGCGTCTATATATGACCACCACCTTGTCATTTTTTTTTTTTTCCCGAGTTGCTCAAGCTGCTGCTGCTGCTGCTGCTGCGAAAGCGCAAGGGCCACGCGCTGGGGGCAGCTCGTTTCTCGAGCAAACTAGTCCTGCGGGGGGCGGGTTGAGGCGGGCGGCTTGTGGCGGGCGAGCGGGAACGCCAGCTTCTTCTTCTTAGGGCTTACCCTACCTCTTACGGCGGCTTACCCCACCTCCTTTTCCTTACCCTCCTTGGACGTCACCTCCATAAGGAGTCTCTTTTACCATCATAAACGAACGATCTCCCAGCCTTAAGTGATAAAGAGGTCATGGCGGCGAGTGACTGTTGTGGCGACGAGCGAGGTGTACCCCCGACTACCTACCTCGAAGTGCACGAGAGCGCAGACGTGTCTAGGTGAGCCCCCCCGGGCTAATAATGATAAGTGTGGTGAGTCACTCGCAACGGCGGAAAACAACAAGAAGGGCTCCTTTCCTTTCCTTTCCTTTCCTTTCCTTTCTCCGGCCTTTCCCCAATAATAATACAACATCGCCTGTTACAACTGGAATGGGGCGTTAGACTTGCGATAAGGGAATGACGTTGGGATACTAGATACGTGGTGCAGAGGTAAGTGTCATAGCTTCGTCACACAGGTGCTGGAAAAGAAAGAAAAGGAAAAAAGGGGTCCTCACACAGGTGCTGGAAAAGAAAAACGGAGAAGGAAAAAGGGGTAAGTGAGACGCTCACAGAGGAGAAGCTTTGAGGAGGACGTCACCCTTCGTCGCACATACGTCCGGCGGCAGCATGCGTACGACCTACGGGCGGGGCCCGTCCTCTCTTCGCCTGCCCCACGCCTCGGCGATGACCCCGACTAGGTCCCGCGTACTTATCTCCGCCCGTCAGGCACATCCCTCGTACCCCACAAACCCACCCACACCCTTCATGCTCCCCACACACACCCCCCTCTTAGCAGTCGACATTTAAAGACGTCAATAGAGGCATTGTGGCAGAAAGAAACAGAAGAGATCAGGGCGAAGTCACGACGTGAGGTAACGAGCACGATGCCGGAGGAAGGAAGGAGCTTCCGTACTGCGGGTGAAAATATCGCTAAGGTTGTCAAGACGAGGAATGTGTTGGAGATCAATGATGCGGTTGCGATGATATTCGGCGGTGCTATAAAAACGAATGTGAATATGGCGGGTGCGCCGTGTAAGACATTGGAGACGGACTTGGGTGACGGTGGTGCTATTATCGACATACATTGGTACCGTGTGACGAGGGAGATCAATGTCATCAAAAAGTTTGAGAAGCCAAGAGAGCTCCGCAGTAGCGGCGTAAAGAGCGAGCAATTCAGCTTCAAAAGAAGAGCGAGCAAGTAGGTACTGCGAGCGGGAGCAGTAGGCTATCATAGAGCCAGCAAGGAGAAAACAAAATCCAGTTGTGGAGTGGCGGTCATCAGGGTCGTCGGCCCAGCTGGAGTCGGAATAACCACAGAGACGAAGGGTAGAATCGCGACCAAGAATAAGGGCAAGATCCTGAGGACCGTTGAGATAACGCAGAGTGTGGGATAAAGCGTGCCAGTGGGGTTTACCAGGATTGTGTAAAAAACGCGCACACTGATTGACGGACCAAGTGATATCAGGGCGAGTCATAATGGAGATAAATAAAACACAGCCAACAATACGACGAAAAGGGATGCGCGCCATGAAGATGTGATCTGGAGAACCAGGAGCAGGACAATCAGCCGCAGAAAGACGAAGACCTTTGGGAGCGGGAGTCAGTTCAGGTTTACTGTTGATGAAGCGATGTTCGGTAAGGATTTCACGGATAGCATGGGATTGGTCAAGAGTGAGTGTTCTCCGAGGGCGATCACGCGTAATGCGAAGACCAACGTAAGTGGTGAGATCAAGCTCATTGACGTCAGTGAAGGTTCTGAAACGGAGGAAGAAGGCTTGGTAATGGCCAATGCAATGACGAGGGTGCGCCACAAGAAGATCATCAACGACAAGAACGAGACGTAGGACAACGGTAGAATTAAGCACGAGCTTGTAATGACAAGTGTCACCAGATCCGCGGACGAAGCCACAATCATTGACAAGGAAGCGTTCCAAATAAAGCCACCAATTACGACAAGCTTGTTTGCAACCATACCAAGAGTGACGGAGCTTGTAAACGATTTTGGAACCATCGGTGGGTTGGCGAGGAGCATAGCCTTCGGGTGGCCAGACATAGATGACTTCGTCAATGGGAGCTTGGATAAAAGCGGAGCTGACATCCAACTTGTGCAAATCCCAGTCATGAACAGCGACAAAGGTTAGAAAGAAACGGATCGTGACGATGTTAGCAACCGGCGAGTAGGTGTCGTGATAATCAATGCCGTGAACCTGGGTGTAACCGCGGACAACGAGGCGAGCCTTGTACGATTTGAAGCGGCCAGAGTCATACTTCTTGCGGGGGATCCACTTGAGGGTACAAATGTTGCCAGAAAAAGTCGAAGGAAGGCGAACAACATCCCAGCAACCAAGCTGACCAAGGGAGTGATATTCTTTGGCGATGGCTTGCAACCAGCCAGGACGCTCAGGATTGGTTTGAGCTAAAGCATCACGTAAATGGGTGGAAGTAACGGTTGACTCGTCAATGTATGAATACTGAGAGGTTTCTTCGGAAGCAGAGTAATAAACATGTGCATGGGGATCAACAAGGGTGTTAGCTAAACAAAGGGGAAGGAAGGCATAATGAACTAACAAACGAAAGCTAGCATAAGAGACATACAAAGAGTGACAGGATGAAACAGAAGCGACAGAGGAAACAGAATCGACACTGTGACAGGATGAAACAGAATCGACATTGTGACAGGATGAAACAAAATCGACATTGCGTTGTTGACAAACGCCAGTAACATTGCGTTGTTGACAAACGCCAGTATGAAAGTTTGTTGGTTTTTGTAATGCGCTTTGGTCGACTTTGCGCGGTCGGCCCCGTTTGGCTCGACGTAATGGTGCACATTTCGTATTGTCTTTTGACGGTTGTGGTATTGTTTGAGGGGTGATCAGTCCCGATAAGACCGGCTCCTGAGCATCAAAAACAGAAGACAAGGGAGCAACGGCGGAAGATAAACGAGGGTCGTAAAAAAATAAGTCAGGAAAACGAGAATCCACAAGAGGCGGAGGAAGGTGTTGAGAGGACAGAGACTTACGCAGAGCAAAATTTTCGTCAAAAACAACGTCAATCGAGGTGTGGATGACGGGACCAGTGGCGCGTTGAAGCAATATGCGATATCCAGGGCCTGCAGAGGGATACCCAATGAAGATACCTGTTATAGCTTTGGTAGGCAATTTGTCGCCAGTAAGAATTGCAGCAGGACAGCCCCAAACACGAAGAAAATCGACACGGGGGAGAGTTTCATGTAGCATTTCATATGGCGTCATATATCCAGGGTTAGAGACGTTTGGCATGCGCTCAGAGATGAAGTCAGCCGTTTCCATGGGCCAACGCCAAAAATCAGGTGGACTGTGCGCATGCACCAAAAGAGCGCGAGTAATATCAGCAGTGGCGCGATGAGAGCGTTCCACAACACCAGAAAAAGCGTGCGCCTGTGAAGTTTTGGACTGAGCTGCAGGAGCACGTTTGAGAGCGATGTTGTTGCCCAGACAGAAGGTTTCGAATTGGCCCATAAGAGAGCGGTCACGATCGGTGTAGATGAGGGCAATGCGATATCCAAATGGGCGAACCACGGTAGACAGAAAAAGTTCGAGTTGACGAGCGTTCGTAAGTGCATCGTGTCGTGGAGCAAAGTAACGTGTGCGGCGGATCATCGACAAACGTGAGGACCGCTCGGTCTTGATAAATGAAGGATGGGACGCCTGCAAACATGAGATCGGCGTGGATAATAAGGTAGGCCGCAACGGCACGTGGACGAGACAAAGGCTCGGAGGCAGGAAGCGAAGTGGAAGCGGAAGCATGTGCTTTACGTAGGCCAACATGCGCAGCATGCATTTTACCTAGAGCACAAGCAGGACAAAAAGAAAGAGACGCGGAGCTCGGGAAAAGCGGTGCGCCAACAGCGAGAGAAGACAAACGTTGGATATAAGAGGGACTGTAGTGACCAAGACGAGCATGCCAAAGGTCGAAGGTAAGTTGAGTGCGTTGAGACACAGCGGGAAACGCACAAGGGTCATGGACGCGAGGGCAAGAAGAAAATGCCACAAAAGGTGAAAGAAACGAAGTCCGCGTAGGGCGCAGCGGTCGTATTGCCGATCCAACAGACGATCAAAAGAAGACCACAGCGACGAAGCAGGGGAATAACGTGATGCGCTTGGCGGTGACGTAAAATGCGTTGCGGATGAGCAGGGCCAACAGCCTGAATTGTGTGGCAATCGTAACCAACTTGCTCAAGGGCATGATCCGAAAGAATCCGTTTGTCACCAAGGCCCGGAGAAATGAGGGTATGCGGGAACGCGACATGGATACCATGAGGGGCGGAAAGAGTGGGTCAGGAGGGGAGATGGTAGTGGAAGGTGGGACAGAGGTTGTGGTGGAGGGTGGCAACGAAAGAAGCGGCGGAGAGGGCTGAGATGGGGGCAAGAGTGGGATGGGGGCGGAAAGATAGTTTTGGTAGAATGGTGGATGGGGCCGAGGTGGGTATTGGGGATTGAGTCGAGGTGGATAGTGGGGATTGGACCGAGGTGGGTATTGAGGACGAGGGCGAGGGCGGACGGTGGCTTGTGAGAGCAAATAGCGCTGGCGCTTACGACAATCTTTCTGGTGATGGCCAGGAATACCACAAAAGTGACAAAGGTCAGTAGGGCGTGGGCGCTTGCGATGGAAACCACGGGAAAATGAAGGCGAAGGTCAGTTACGGAAAGATGGGCGAAAAGATGGGCGAGGGCTAGAACGTTGTTGGGAGCGCAAAGCATTGAGGCGATGAAGGCATTTATCAGAAGGATGGTTGGTACGACCGCAAAAGTTGCAACGTTCACGATAGCGGGGACTTTCACGGAGCGTAGCATGGACAAGCGCAGACTTGGTCTGAAGATAATCGAAAACTCTACTGTTGAGGCGATCAACGAGACCATCATATGTGCGCAGTTTAGGGTCAAGTGCAATGAGATCCTTAGACAAGATCGAGTCGGGGATTTTCGTCTGAAGCAATTGCAATCTAAGAGTGTCAGGGAAATCTTGATGATGCCGAGCAACTTGAACACCAGTGATGAACTTGTTAAGAAAAGACTCAAGTTCATCGATATTGTTGCATACCAAGGAATGCAAGGAAGCAATTGCAGACTGAGCGACACGATCTCCATGGCCCATGTAAACATCGGTAATGCGCTTGTAAAGCCGCGTGAAGTTCATATCGCGGTTTTCACGGATATCCGCACGACCAGTATCATGCATTGGTAGCGCCATGAACAATGCAGAGTACCAACGTTGCTGCTTAACACCAAATTCTTCTTCAGAGCAGCCAGAGGCGGAAATGCTAGTCCAAGTGTCGTTGGTCAAGATAATGCGATCACCGGTGGAAATGATCATGTTTTCCAGGCGCCGGGTCCATTGGTGAAAAAGATGTCGCTCACCGCTGAAGGCATCAAGTTTTTGCGAAAGCTTGCTATCTTTAATTTCGATCGAGGACATGACAAACGATAACGAACCGAACACGTAGCAATGAACTGAAGCCGAGGAGGAGTCGACGTGAAGTCAAGCACAGGTTCGATCGGAACGAACGAACGCTGCACGTGCTACCATGTTACAACTGGAATGGGGCGTTACTCTAGCGATAAGAGGGGATGACGTAGGGATACTGGATACGTGGTGCAGGGGTAAGTGTCATAGCTTCCTCACACAGGTGCTGGAAAAGAAAGAAGAGGGAAAAAGGGGTAAGTGGTCCTCACACAGGTGCTGGAAAAGAAAGAAAAGGAGAAAGGGGTAAATGAGACGCTCACAGAGGAGAAGCTTGAAGGAAGACGTCAGGAAATGCATTGTGGCAGAAAGAGACAGGAGATGTCGGGCGAAATCACGAGGTGAGGTAACGAGCACGAAGCCGGAGGAAGGAAGGAGCTTCCGTACTGCGGGTGAAAATATCGCTAAGGTTGTCAAGGCGGGGATTGTGTTGGAGATCAATGATGTGGTTGCGATGATATTCGGCGGTGCTGTAAAAGCGAATGTGAATATGGCGGGTGCGCCGTGTAAGACATTGGAGACGGACTTGGGTGACGGTGGTGCTGTTATCGACATACATTGGTGCCGTGTGACGAGGGAGATCAAAGGCATCAAAAAGTTTGAGAAGCCAAGAGAGCTCAGCAGTAGCGGCGTAAAGAGCGAGCAATTCAGCTTCAAAAGAGGAGCGGGCGAGGAGGTACTGCGACCGTGAGCAGTAGGATATCATAGAGCCAGCAAGGAGAAAACAAAAACCAGTAGTGGAGTGGCGGTCATCAGGGTCGTCGGCCCAGCTGGAGTCGGAATAACTACAGAGACGAAGGGTAGAATCACAACCAAGAACAAGGGCAAGAGCCTGAGAACCGTTGAGATAACGCAGAGTGTGGGATAAAGCGTGCCAGTGCGGTTTACCAGGATTGTGTGAAAAACGCGCACACTGATTGGCGGACCAAGTGATATCAGGGCGAGTCATGACAGAGATAAACAAGACACACGGAGAATACGACGAAAAGGGATGCGTGCCATGAAGACGTGAGCAGGGGAGCCAGGAGCGGGACAATCAGCCGCAGAAAGATGAAGACCTTTGGGAGCGGGAGTCAATGCTGGTTGACTGTTGATGAAGCGATGTTCGGTGAGGCTTTCACGGAGAGCATGGGGTTGGTAGATAGCGAGCGTGCGTCGTGCGCGATCATGCGTAATGCGGAAACCAACGGAAGTGTGGTTGCTGGGAAAGGGGAGCGTCTAGGGTAGGTCAGTTGGAAGAGTCTGAGGTCGTGGCTGACGACGCGGCGGATAGCGCAACGGTAGTGGTTGTGCATGCCATCGAAATTGATTGTTGTTGAACTTCTCAAGGGTACAACCACATTCATCGGTACGAAACGCGAGACGATAAAACAAAGTCAGTAAGTCTTGAAGCACGATGCACGTAGTCAAATGCGAGGACCCACTCGAGGGTGCGTCGGATCAGGTACAATGCCGAGCAACTTGAACTCCGGTGATTGGTACAATGCCGAGCAACTTGTATACTCCGATGATGAACTTGTTGAGGAAGTTCGCTACGCGATCCCCACGGCCCATGTAGACATCGGTAATGCGCTTGGAAAGTCGCGTGAAGTTCATGTCGCGGTTTTCATGGATATTCGCGTGAAGTTCATGTCGCGGTTTTCATGGATATCAACGTTGTTGCTTGACGCGAAATATTTTTTCAGAGCAGCGAGATGCTGAGATGCTAAGCCAAGTATCGTTGGTCAAGATAATGTGATCGCCGGTAGAGATGATCATGTTCGCGAGACGACGTGGCCATGGGTGGAAAAAAAAAATGTCACTCACCGCTGAAGGCATAAAGTTTTTGCGAAAGCTTGCTATCTTTAATTTCGATCGAGGACATGATAGACGAGAACGAACCGAACACGTAGCAATGAACTGAAGCCGAGGAGGAGTCGCCGCGAAGTCAAGCACGGGCTCGACCGTGGAGAACACCTGCTGCCTGATGTGACAACTGGAATGGGGCGTTACTCTAGCGATAAGGGAATGACGTAGGGATATACGTGGTGCAGGGGTAAGTAAGTGTCACAGCTTCCTCACACCGCCCGTTGAAGTTCAACGACCCAGAGAAACGATCGTTTCTTCGAGGTTTTCGGAAGGAAGGAAGGAAAGAAACACTTCGCAGCTTTTAGAAGTGTGCTCCCTCGGTGATTGTTGATCATGGTGGTGATGGACTATGGCACGCTCGAGAGCGGCGGCAGTGTCGTCCGCAGCACCACCAACGATTATTCATGCCGACGGCGATGGTTGATTTCCGCTTTCCTCTTGCTCGGCCCGGGCCTCCTCATCGCTGCTGCGAGTTACCGCGTCTACTCCGTGCACTGCCCCTGCGGCACCCCCTGCAACATCTTCTGCACCGCCGTAGTGGACCCCCCCGCGCTCTACTCGAGTCCCTGAAACAAACAAACTAACTAACTCACGACCGACCGATCGTCTGCGGAACGAGCTAGCCCGCAGACTATTATCGCGGCGCGCCCGCCCAGGTCGACGATTCGCAAAAAACGCAGCTCTCTTCTTATCATAATAAATAACATGTGCAAAACAAAAAGGGGAGCAGCCTGTCCTGTCTACGACCGCCGTCGGTGGTGGTGGAGGGCCCCCGCGGCTCCGGCGGCAGCGAGGGCAACCCCGGCGAGGGGGGCGCCCGCGAGGGCGACCCCCATGCCCAAGGTCGCCGCGACCACGACACCCGAGGTGCGATTCTTCTCGTTTCGGGGGAAGGCGCGACCGAGGCGCCGTTTGATGCGAGTCTTCGCGCGGTCGGAGGCACTGGAGAGGCGCCTCGCCAGAATTCTCGTCGCGTCACCAAACCTGTAGCCGTCGGGGCCCTCCCTCCCCGCGAGCTGCTTCCAGGTCGGGCGCCAGAGATCGGCGTGCGCTGCGGCGTAGTGCTCGCTGAGCGCGTCTTGAGTGGCCGCGACCATCAGACACTCCGGACAGACGAATCCCGAGACCGTACCGTCGCACAACTGAAGCAAGTCCTGAAGACTCGGCGCTTCTGGGACCGGGGCCTCGTCGAAGTCGTCATCGGGCTCGTCGAGCAACGCCCGGAGTCTCGCGGCGTCGGCGGCGGCATCTGATAAGATAGCCTCCGCCTCGTCGTCGTCGGACCCCGAGGAGGACGCGGTGTCGTGTCGCAGCAACGTCGCGAGGGGAACGAGCCTCGCGCTCTTATCCTCCTCTGGGATAACAAAGCTCGCGGCGGGAACCTTCGGCCGGTCGATGGTCGGCATCCACGACCCTCGAAACGTCCGGGATGCGTCCATCTCTCGTGATTATATGATGTGTTCCACCCTTACCACCACCACCACCACCAAGAACTTGATAATAAAAAAATCGACGTTGTGAAAACACAAAAAAAACGCAACGGATAGTAAGTCATAGGAGTAATGACGTCACGTTCAACGTGTGGGGTGTATTTTTGTTGACGTCGTGTCGTCGGTTTTCTGAAAGAGAGAAAGAAAAAAATGGGACCCAGGAAGCCAACGGACAATAAGCATATGCGTATGGCGACAAAATCTAGTAAGGGTCCGAGCACCTGGTAGCGTCGAGTCGTGAGAGAATAATGTCAGGCCTGCGGAGCGACGAGGAGAATCAGGGGCTCGTGACCGAGGTGAAGAAGCAACAACCCGAGCAGCCTCGATATGGTCCGATGGCGTACGCGTCCCTCGCGTTGCTCGCCGTGCAAAATTGTTCGGCTGTGTTGATCATGCGATGGACGCGCGCGACCCCCGGGCAAAACGACTACAACACGCAGACCGCGGTGGTGATGCAGGAGGTCCTGAAGACGGCCGTGTCTTTGGTATTGGTATTGTGGGAGCGCGGCGAGATCTCGTCGACATTCCGGAATGTTCCAGAACTCCTCAAAACCTCTGTGCCCGCTTTGTTGTATTTGGTGCAGAACAACCTCCAATATGTCGCGATCTCGAATCTCAACGCGGCGACCTACCAAGTCACCTACCAGCTGAAAATTCTGAGCACGGCGTTGCTCTCGGTGTGCCTGCTCGGACGACAGCTCTCGCGGAGAAAGTGGGCCGCGCTGGTCGTATTGACCGTGGGCGTGGCTGCCGTCCAGCTCTCCGAGCTGGGGGACCACCACAAGACCGCCGGAGGGGGAAACGGGATCCTCGGGTTGAGCGCGACGATTCTCGCGACGCTTTCTTCGGGCTGTGCCGGCGTCTACTTCGAGAAAATACTCAAGAGCCGGTCCGACCTCACCCTCTGGCAACGCAACGTCCAGCTCGGCCTCTACTCGATCCTCATCGGCCTCTCGGCGCTCGCCCCTCAGCGCGCCGTCATCAGGGACGCCGGCTTCTTCGCCGGCTACACGAGGCTCACCGTCGTCAACCTCGCGGTCCAGAGCCTTGGCGGCCTCATCATCGCCGTCGTCATCAAGTATGCCGACAACATTCTCAAAAATTTCGCCACTTCGCTATCTATCATCGGCTCCGTCGTCTTCTCTGCCCTCTTCCTCGGCCAGTCCCTCTCCTGGCTCTTTCTCCTCGGCGTCGCCTGCGTCAACTACGCCATCGCCCTCTACGCGAGTGGCGGGTAGTGTTCTTATTACTGCCTGCCTGCCTGCCTGCAAAAAAAATAGATGTCGCCGCCGACGACCGCAAGAAGAAGTTCTCGGCGTGCGTTAGGGAGGGGAGGGGAGGGGAGGGGAGGGGAGGGAGGGGAGGGCCCCCCCCCGGGGGGTAAAATAATAAATAAACAAAGTCGCTTCTATCGTTGTTTCATCAAACAAATAAATCATGAGTCCACCACCACCACCAGAGCGACGCGACGTGCTGAGCCCGTTGCTGGTCGAGTCGGTCGCTTGGAGCCTCGCGTTCGTGCGGCTCGAGGAGGTCGCGCGGATCGCGCGGTGCTCGCGGCGGCTGCGGTCGGCCCTCGCGGAGCTCGGTGCGGGGGCGTCGTCCGAGGTGCGGCGGGCGTGCCGGTTGCGGGTGGTGGGTGCCAAGGCGCGGGTCCGGTGGTGGGCGAGCGTGGTGCGCGTCGAGGAGGCGCGGCGCGCGATGCTGAAGCGGGACCGGGGTTATCGCAACGTTGGTCTGTTCGAGCGGTGCGCCGGGCTCGACAAGGCGCGCGGCGGGCTGGAGCGATTGTCGTCGCGCGGCACCGAGGGCGAGATTCGGCGGGACGTCGCGCGGACCTTTGCCACGCGAAAGTTCTTCGCCTCGGCGCAGGGCCAGGACCTCCTCGCCGACGTCCTGGTGGCCCTGGCGACGGCCCACCCCCAGACGGGATACTGCCAGGGTATGAACCTGGTCGCGGGCGCTTTGTTGGAAGTGCACGCGCGGGGCGGCGACGTGCGTCCCGAGCCCGAGGAGGGAAACGAGGAGCCCGAGTTTGAGCAGCAGATCTCGCCGTTGGCCGCCCGCACGGCCCAGCGCGCCGTGTTCTGGCTGGTGTCGGCTTTGTGCGACGCGCGCAAGCCGAACGACGCGCGGTCGTCGTCCTCCAAGGCGACGGACAACAGCCTCGAGCTCCGCGAGCTGTGGCGGCCCGGCATGCCGCAGCTCAAGCTCCGCGTCTACCAGTTCGACCGGCTCGTCGCGAGGTTTCTGCCGCGGCTCCGCGCTCACTTCCGCGAGATCGGGCTGGCGCCCGACGTTTTGGCCTCGCAGTGGTTTTTCACGCTGTTCGCGTACGCCTTGCCGGCCGACTGGCTGCCGCGGACGTGGGACGTGATATTCGCCGACGGCTGGAAGGCGGTGATGCGGCTCGCGCTGGCGCGGCTGTCGTTGGCGGCCGAGGAACTTCTTTCGTGCGGACTCGAGGACGCGGGCAAGTACATGCGGGACCGGTCGCGGCTCGCGCGGTTTACCGTCGAGGCGCTCGTCGAGGCGAGCTTTGGGTTCAAGGTGACGCGAACGACGCTCGCCGAGCTCGCCGAGCAGTTCGGGCTCGCGCTCTTGGAGGAAAGGTGCTGCGACCCCGTCGCCGACGACGGCTGGCTCCGGCGCTACGGAGGGCAGGGCGACGACCTCCTCGCCGACGCGCCGGCGAGGGCGCTCCGGTCGCGCCTCGCCGAGCTCGACGAGACGACCAAGCGCGACGCGGCGGCTCTGCGGGCTCGAGTCGAGCGCGTCGAGCGCGACGGCGCCGAGGCGCGCGTCAGGGTCGAAAAGGCTACGGCCGCGCTCCGCGACAAGCGCCGCCTCGTCGGCGAGCTCGTCGACGCCAAGCGCCTCGCCGCGGCAGACGCGGCGCGCCTCGTCCTCGCGCTCGGAGGAGGAGGCGACCGGGACGACGACGACGACGACGTTTTGGTCGTCGTCCCCCCCCAAAGCAACAGGATGAGACATCGGGGGTTCCTCGGCTCGCCCAAGCCCAAGACGGCGGGCTTCCGGCCCGTCCCCTTTTCGACGTCCTGCCTCCCGTCCGACGACCGCGTCTTTGTTAGGGACGAGCTCCGCGCGGCCCAGCAACGCGCCGCGCGCGCCGAGAAGGACCTCCGCGTGGCAAGAGACAAGCTCTCGTCCGCCGCGCGCGACTTTGTGGTTGCCCAGGCGGACCTCGACGAGGCCCGCGAAAGGAAGCGCGCCGTCGAGCTTCAGCTCGTCCACGTCGTCACCAACGCGACCGCACGACGCCGCGGCGTGCTGACCGAGGTCGTCCAGGGCGCCGACACGCCGGACCTCAACCTCGTCCGCCGCTTCACGGAGAACTTCCGCCGCGCCCGCGGCGTCTCGGCCCCGATATCCGCGCCAAAACTCCCCAACGCCGCCGCCCGACGCACCTTCTCAGACCGCGCATAATTTATTATTATTATTATTATTAATAACCAGGGAGGCCAACAAGGAATGGTCGTTACTCTCGGCTCCTCTTCGGCGAGGATATGACGAGACAACGGTGAAAAACAGACTTGAGACTCACGCGGGTTGTGCGATGTTTCTACTACTACGAGATGCGAAAAGGATGTGATCTCGGGCTCGTCCTCGTCAGTGCCTACGCACCGGTCGTTGATGCCTCTGCTAGGGCTTTGGCGTTTCTTACGTCTTTGATCATTTAATTGCCGCTCTGCAACAACAGAAACGGCATATCGGTGGTGTGGATGGGAACGCCATCCTTGATTGGCGCGTGGGCTGATTTGGACCACAGACAAGTATATTGTCCACATTGTGTCCTGAAAGTGAATGACGCGAGCCGCGGGATGTGCGCCTTTCTCGCTAAGAGGGAACTGGCAGCACCTATCACCTTCTTCGTCAAACCAAACCACGGGCCATTCATCGGTACATTTTTTTGTCGAGTTTGCCTTCGAACTCGTCGTCATCGTTGACCATCCATCGTCTAAAGCCAGATATTTTTTGTTCCGGATGGAGGTTTCACTGAGAGCCTTTTCCGGACTCTGATCACCGAGCACTCAGGTGCATCCTCCGAATCCAGTTGCGACTCGTGCGGCTTATCCCAAGAACCCCACTTTCCCAGCCTAGACAACTAACCGCTGAAAGAATTTAATTTAAATCTCTCCGTTCTTGCGGCCACTTTATGGCGTGGCGCGCATAATAACTACCTACCGCAATGTAGAAACGACACCGCCCGACGCGGACGCTGGCTCTGTATACTCCGACTTGGAGACAGCGGCGCGAGTGACGGATTCTGCCATGCCGAACCGCCACCCGACGTAACCAACCGCATCCTTGTGAAATCCCATTTTTATTTACCCTCGCATTTCCCGTTCGTATTCACCGTTTTAGTAAGCTTCAACGTCGCCGAGATGACGAAGTTTGACAAGTAGTTCGGACCTGTCGCGAAGCCATACCCGAGGTGTCCGCATCGTCGTCGTCGTCGTCCCGTGTGGAGACTTTGAAGACCACTGAAAGTTGATGGCCCTGTGTCGGAGGGTATCGTTCGCGCCATGCTCGTCTCGGCGACATCACCTCGCAGCTGTGCCCATAAAGAGCGATGCGACGAAAGTGAACCCGGATGTTGATAGTTGCGATTTGCGATCGTATGGTGCAAAGGACGAGGTTGTCGCGCGACCGATGTATATTTCCCATTTTATTGGCCGTGTTGCGTCAAATACGAGCGAGCGCGAGCACCACGCGGCGTCGCCCGTTTGCGACCAATCCGACCGACCGACCGACATGCTGGGTCCCTGTGCCTGCTGGATGCGCCATTCTATGGCCCCGGAGTCACGCGAGAGAAGGGGCCCAAAATGTCGGTTTGGTTTGCTTGGTTTGTGGGAGCCTGCGTTGGTTCTCTTTTTCCTACGGCACATCAACACTTTTGTCGTTTTTTTTTTGTTGCGTCGGTGTCCATGGTTTTTTTTTTTGGTGCACATTCTCTTCTCTACGGAGCCTTGCTCGAGAGACCTCCGATCTCCACCCACTCCGGAGGAAAGGTTATTGCAGGGCCCTTTTTTTCCCGTTGTCGAGGATGAGCGCGAAGGATTGATCGCACCCAAGTAATTTTTTTTCTCTGCTGGGGGGGGGAGGGTGGATATTGCGAAACCTACGCGCGTTTTCGCCGATTCCCGTCGCTTCTGTCTATGTGCTCTCTTTAAACCCACCCGATCGCGCTTTAGAGCGAACGACTATCTTTTCCCTTCTTGTCTTTGCCGTGCCTCAAAAGTCAGTCTCGTTCGTGGCTCCCTTCCTTCTTGTTGCCCATCTCTACTTCCTCCTTATCATCAATTTTTCATTCCCCACCACCTCTAGGTGGGGTTTGTGTAGCTCGACCACAACATTAGTTCGGACAGGGTGCTGGAAGGGGGCGGCGGTGGATAATGGGGACCGGCCGGTCATTTTTTTTTTAAACTCTCGTATGGCCTCGAACGCGGCGACGGAATTAGAAGCGTCGTATCGTATCGTAGCGACGACGACAACAAAAAAACGGGTTCCACGTCCCGACCGGCGTGACCTTTCGTGCGCCTAAGACAAACTAAGTCCATTTTGCCCTTGTTGCCGCGACCCTCGCGGACTCCTCGATGTCGGCGGCCTACGCCTCTATTTTGGCTGCCACGGATACCGCCGCCGACTGCAGACGATCCCCTCGATGAACCCTCGTCACACGGGCGAGTTAATCCCCCCCCCCCCCACGTCCCTCTTCGCCGGGAGACAAGGACCCCGTTGTCACTTAAAATACCCTACCTTCTTCCTCGGTGCCATCGCTCGCCAGAAATTTTTATTCCCCGTCACCGGTGCTCCAGGCGCTGTTCGCGGCTTTTTACATATCCCGTCACGTCGCCTTGTACTTTGTGCTAAATGTTTTTCCTGGTCGCGAGTCGTCGTTGTTGTTGGTGGTGCTGGTGTGTGTGCTTCATCCCCCCCTAGGGATAGGATTAGAGTACATGGTGGGGGGGGTGATAGTAGTGGTAACGTGACTCTCACCTCATCACTGCCCCCTAGGGGTAGGATTAGGGTACATGGTGGGGGGGGTGATGGTAGTGGTAACGTGACTCTCACCTAATCATTGGATGTGTTGCAAATGTCCTATATGCTACGGTGTTTCTCTTTAAACCTTGCTGTGCCTTTGAAGCACCGCTCATGATCACAGTGTTTACCGGTATTTCTATATTTCAAATGTGTTGCCGTGCGAGGATCTAGGGGCCCGTTCGCAAGTCCCAATCTCGTTATCACCACCCCCCCATTCTTTATTTTTTTAACGGTCTACCAATAATACCATGTTGCTAACCCCAATACAGTTGGCATATCTTCACCGCCCGTTGGAGATTCAACGTTGGTGTCAAACGGAGCAACCGGAAGCTTGGTGCCGTGAAAACCTGCTGACTCTCCCGACGCGATCGACGCCCTCTGCGACGCATTGCATCATCCTGGGCAACGACGACGCACTCTCGACATCTATCTAGGGTGGCGACGAACCTTCCGTCATCTTCGGCTAACTTTGCAAACTGCACACACGTCCGCCTCGCGGCCGGAGTCTATATATCATTTACGGCTCGCTGTGCGATCGCCTTTCCCGAATACTGGGCAGATTCCGACCCGTGGTGGCTTCGCCGCCGAGCCACGGGTAGGCTTGGTCGTCTATTTTTTTCAACCACCTAGATCGCCACTTCGAAAGCGCTGGCTTTGAGCGCGTGATCACGGACGCCGAGGATGCGTTTTTTGCGTGCTCTAATGCGGACGACGGCGAAGGGGGCGTACGCTGGCTGCGGACGCGCCGGCGGCAGGAGGCTTATTCTGGGCGCTGGCCGGCCGCAGCTCGAGGACCTCGCACAGTGCTTGCGCCCTTCGATCCTTCATTTTTCCTTCCTCGTGTTCTCGCTCCGTTCCTCGTAGTCGAGTCGCGCGATTTAGGGGTCGCTGCTCCGCAACCCTTTCAACGTCTCGCACTTGAGCTCGTCGAGCGTGTTCATCTTCCTCGTCTCGGCCTCGCGAGACTTGGTGGCCTCGTCGTTGGGCCTCTCCGCCTCGTCCACGCGCTTCTCGAACATCTTTACTTATAGCGCCGCCGCCGCCACCCATGTGTCTGCGCACACCTCGATGCCGGGCCCGCCCTTCTTATCGGCTTGGCGATGACGATGTCGGCGAACTGCACAATAGTCTCTCAGGTTGACGGCCTCGAGCGTCGGTCGAAATTTTGGCATATAAAACCAGGAGTTTAAATTGGAACCAAAGGACTTTAATAACGTTGTCTGTCTGTCGCGCGCACTAAGAGTCGTTCGTTTATTGCCGTCGCATACGAAAAAAAAATCTAGTGGTTCAACAACGAGTACCCCGCGATTGCGGCCCGGCGGACGTCGCACGGTGCACAAATAAACGACGAGGAGAAGAACATCGAGTCCGTCTGTCCCTCTTTCTTCCACTATTATCGTAATTCTTATTATTACATACATAAGGATACTCGTCGAGGAACAATAATTCTCCAAGTTCTCAATTACATCATACCAAGGGTACTACACACACACCACGCACACAGAGCCCGCGCAGGCCCACCCAAAGAAGGTCACCACGGACCGACCGACCGACCGACCGAAATGGGGAACGAGCAAGTCCTCGCCCGGCATAGCGTGGAGGAGATAAAGGAGAAGAAGTGGCGGCGGAAAAGGGGCAAGGCGTGGCTGAGGTGTTCGGGGGCCGAGAAGCTGCGGTCCGAGTGCGCGGTGAGCTTTGGCGAGTACGCGAGGCTCGAGGAGACGGACAGGTGTTTGTTCGGCGAGGCCCTGAAGACCATCGAGAAGGACGTCCCGCGGACGATGGCCGCCTCGTTCACGGAACCGACGTGGCGCGAGTTGTTGCGCGAACGGGAAATCGAGCGCGGAGGCGAGTCGATCCGGGAGGAAATGAGCCGGGTGTGCGTGGCGTTCGTCCGAAGAGAAGGTCGCGGCGACCACCGCGCCTGCCGCGGGTACACCCAGGGCATGACCTTCGTGGTGGCCATCCTGTTGCTCTTCGTCGACGAGCCGAGCGACGCTTTCTGGCTCCTGGCGGCGCTCGTCGAGCGCGTCGCGCCGCGGGACTTGTACTCGGAACCGCCGGCGGCGCTCGCGGGCACGGCCGCCGAGGCGGGCGTAGTCCGGGCACTCCTCGCGCGCCTCCCCGCGAGCCGGCGCGAAGACGACGAGGAGCGCGCCCGGACGGCCGAGATGCTCGCGGTGAAAATGGCCGTGCCCCTCCTCGTCGACTGCGCTTCGGCGCCGGTCGCGGTCGCCGTCTGGGACACCGTCTTCGTCGATAAGACGTTCGACCTCGTCGCCTGCGCCGTCGCGGCGACCATCGAGGTGGTCGCCCGTCGACGCGCGACCGAGCAGCGACCGCGACTCCATCGACAACCTTTGTTGTGCGCCGTCCTGCAGCACCTCTCCAAGCTCGTTCCGCCCCTGGCGACGTGCGAGGACGTCGAGGAGGCGGCCGCGTCGCTCGCGTCGGCCGACGCGGCCGCGATCCGCGCCGAGACCCGGTCGGCCATCGCCAAGAGCTGGCAGGAGCGGCTCTCGGACCTCTCGAACCTCGGGTTCACTTTGGCCCAGCTCGAGGAACTCCGCGACGAGTTCCGGCTCCTCGCCAAGGGCGACCATCGCCTCAACAGATCGCAGCTCCTCGACCTCCTGGCCTCGGCGAAGGTGCCCCTCTCCTCCACGGCGACCGACCGCGTTCTGGACGTCGTCGACGTCGACGCCGACGGCTCGTTCGACTTCAAGGAATGCGTCTGCTGCCTCTCGTCGCTTTCGGCCGGCACCGTTCGCGAACGTCTCTCCTTCATGTTCGCCATCTACGACGCCGACAACTCGGGTTTCCTCGAGATTAGAGAGGTCGTCGATCTCGCGAGAGTCCTCCCGACGGCCGACCTCGAGACCCGCCTCCGGGCTCTCGACCTCGACGGCGACGGAAAAATATCCAGGGAGGAATGGCTCCTCGCGGCCACCTCGAGTCCCGACCTCCTAGACGCGCTCGGCGTCGAGGACCCCCCGGAACGCGAACCGGTCTTTTCGCCCCTCCGCGCCCTCGACCGCCGCGCCTCGGCAGATTCTTTTTTTCGCGACGACGACGACCACCCCGCCTCTTCTTCTTCTTCTCGGACCGACCACCCCGCCGCCGCCGCCAACTCGACGACGGCCGTCGAAACTATTAGACGCGTCAGGTCCGTCGACATCTCGAGACCAGACGACCCCCCCGCCGCGGCCGCCGCCGCGGCCGCGCCTTTTTTCTTCCAACAAACCACTATTAAATCACCCAGACCCAAGACCCTCCGCCGCCAGCAAAATTTTCGTAGATCCCTCTTCAAGCGCTGCGACGCGATCTTCAAGCGATGCTGTTCCAAGACAACCACCTCCTTCCGACCATCCTCTGACGAATCCCGCGCGCCGTCGTCCTCGGAAGATGACCGATCCTCGCTCTTTCGAGCCGACGAGCCCCGTCTCACGGCGCGCGTCCTCGCCTACGACGTCTCTCATTGACGGGCTTGGACTCTCTTCTTCTGCTCTTTTTTTTACTACACAACTACAATTTTTCCTGCCTGCCTGCCTGCCTGCCTGCCTGCTGCCGTTTCCGGGCGCCGGCTCGTTGTCTCGCCGCGACGATGGTACCAGTCGTCTTGCTCGAGCGGCGCGTCGATCAAAAACGTCGACGGCCGCCGCCGTTGTTTAAAACGCGCCGCGGGACCGCGGATTCGTTCGCGGCTCGACGAAAAAAAATACGCGGCTCGCTCGCGACCTAACTTGCCGGCAATTCGATCCCCTTCCTCGGCCTTCTTTTTTGCGTCGACGTCACAACAACGTACGTCCGAGGCGGCGACTCTTCTTCCGAGTAGAAAGAAGCCGCTGCCTCTGGTCGCGGATGCGGATCCTCGTCCTCGCTGCTTCCCCTAATAAAGGAGGCCGCTCTCTCGCGACGATCCGCGTCGTGGCGAGATTCGCTTCGCCTCGGCACGCACCGCGCATTAACTAACAACAAGTGCAGGCCAATAAGTTCGCCAGTAAGTTCACCTAGTCCCAATCTCTAACCCCAGTAAGTTCACCTGGTCCCAGTAAGTTCACCTGGGACCCAGGAAGTTCACCTAGTCCAAATCTCTAACCACAGTAAGTTCGGTATAAACCCACTCGTGCTCACACCACTCCTTCGAGCTCGTCGCTGTCGCCTCCGCCAATCTAAGCTGCTTCGATCCGCACACGCCGCTAACCTTTCAGTTTACTCTATAACCCCCAGTAAGCTCACCTGGTCTCAGTAAGTTCACCTGGTTACTCAGTTCACCTAGTCCCAATCTCAAACCCCAGTAAGTCCACGTGGTCCCAGTAAGTTAACCTATAGTGCGCGTGTAGACGCCGGGAGGGGGCTTATCGGTATTGCGCAGCACGTGTGGGGTAGGGTGGAGTCGCCGACCCAGAAGAGGATATCCTCGGGGTTGCCCATCGACAGAGAGCCGCTTAGAGCTGGACGTGACAGAAGACGGGCTTGTGGGCAAGAGGACGCCGACCTCGCGGGGCGTCTGGCCCTGGCTCTTGGTGATCGTTTGGCGTCGGCGGGCCTTAAGGGATACAGGTTGGAGGAGCCTCGGTGACAACGACACGATCGATCATGTATCTGGTACCGTTGCAGTGGCCGTGCGACGGGTCGAGGTTGCGAAGACTTTAAGCTCGCGATCAAAGTCAGCATGCCGTTGGTTGTCGGGGAGTCGAAAACTCGACTGTAAAGAGCGAGGCGTCGTCTTCCGACCCAACCTAGTCGGCCGAAAAGAACTCCGACGCCTCGTCTCCGGGAAAAAATGCCGCGGTCATGCGCGCGTTGTCAGCATCGACAACATCGTTTCGACGGGGCGTGAGAATGGCGCGCTGAAAGAGCCGCCGCGGGTCGTGGAAACAGTCTGCGAGGTCGCCGTAGACGGCTTGGAGGATCAATGCCTGCCTGGCTCGCGGGCCTACCTGATCCTTACCCTAAATCGGGGGACAAACATCCTTCATGCTCCCCACACACACCCCCCTCTTAGCAGTCCTAACTACTAATCGACAGATGTTTGACAGTTTGTCTGTTTCAATGTTTGTCTGTTTGTTTGTTTGTTTGTCTTTAAATGTCGACTGCTAAGAGGGGGGTGTGTGTGGGGAGCATGAAGGATGTGGGTGGGTTTGAGGTGTATGAGGGATGTGCCTGACGGGCGGAGATAAGTACGCGGGACCTAGTCGGGGTCATCGCCGAGGCGTGGGGCAGGCGAAGAGAGGACGGGCCCCGCCCGTAGGTCGTACGCATGCTGCCGCCGGACGTATGTGCGACGAAGGGTGACGTCCTGCTGGGATCGGGCGGCCTGGGTGGGGTTCCCCGAGGCGGCGACATGGGTGAGGGCGGTGAGGGCACAGCGAGCCCGGCCTAATGCGTTGGCGATCCCCCACTCACGGTAGATGCGGCGAGTTTGGGCCGCCTTTGCCTCTGTGAAGTTGGCGCAGCCGCTTGTCACCCAGGTTCGCGCAGCGATGCGCTCTGCGCATGTTTGGGCGAGAGCGTGGCACGCCGCGCTGGCCTCACCGAAGGCACCAAAGACGAGGCCGGCGACGGTGCCGTAGCTACGTAGCCGCTGTTCGACAGGGCCCAAGAAGCCAGGCGGTGGTGCTGTACCCGGCTGGGGGATGATGGCGTCGATGCCGCGGGCGTGAGCGAGGTATTCGGAGTGGACTTGCGCTGCGCGCCGATCGACAGGCGACGGGTGGGAGGGATGGAGGGCGTGGGCGGTGTACAACGAACCCCAAGCGAGGGTTTTGATGTCGTAGAGTTGCTCCTTGTTGTCGAGCGTGGTGAGGATGTCTGGGACGACTTGACGTCGGGCGAGATTGCCTCGGTACCGGCCGTAGAGGCGCGTGCGAATGGTAGGGGCGACGACGTCAGCAAAGATGCCGAAAACCTCGGACAGGGCTGGGATGCCGGCCTCTTTGACGCTGCCGTGGACGCAGTCGAGCTGGCCGTCATGCCAGGTGGTCCGCGCTCCTCCGCGGTTGACAAGGTTGGCCTGCGTGAGAAGCACCTTGCCGTGAGCGTCGAGAACGACGTCAGTGCCCAGAATGCGAGTGCCCACGAGGCCCAAACAAGCTGGAGAGGGGTAGCCAAAGTACTGGGCACACATCTCAGCCCAGCAGCGGTTGGGGATTTGAAGGGCGGAGCTGGGCCACGAGCTGATGAACGTGGTCGAGAAGCGATCCCATGAGGACGCCGCTACTCGAAGTGCTTCGGTGATGGGAAGGGTGGCCGCAAGGCGCTGGAGTGCAGTGGCCCGAGCTGTCTCGCGCTGGGAGGTTAGAGCACGGAGGTTAGAGCACGCTGGAGTTGGGGTATGAGCACGGGTGTCGAGATGGTGGGGTCGACGAGGACGCCCATGGAGACGAATTCGTGGGAGAGAGGACCGTCGACGAGATGAACGTTGGCGGGGTCGCCGGAACCAGCGCCGCCGTGGGAAGCCAGCGTGGTACGGAGATCAGCCCGAAGTCCGTCCCACGCAGTCTCGAGTGCTCGCCCCAGGCGGCAACCGGATGCGAGGAGGTGGTGCCAACGGTGCAACTCGTTACCTGTGCGAAAAGAAGTGGCACCCAGGACCGAGGCGAGGCGGGGGAGGTAGCCAGGGACCTCCACGGCACCCGTAGGATCGCGAAGGTCGACGAGGTGTGGGAGGGCCTGGGCCGCCGTGCCAACAAAGGCGGCGGGGCTGAGGTCGGCGCAGGAGCGAATGCCGCCACCCCCACTTCGAGCAGGAAGACGGAGGCGTTGGAGGACGATGCCGGTGGAGTCAAAAACCTGACGCGGATCTGCGCCAAGTGTTGTGGCGACGAAGCTGAGGACGGCAACGTCGAAGCGGCGGAGCGCGCTCAAGGCATTGGTGGGGTAGCAGTGTTGCGTGATGTAGTTTGTTTGTCCCCCGATTTAGGGTAAGGATCAGGTAGACGCGCGAGGTAGGCATTGATCCTCAAGCCGTCTACGGCGACCTCGCAGACTGTTTCCACGACCCGCGGCGGCTCTTTCAGCGCGCCATTCTCACGCCCCGTCGAAACGATGTTGTCGATGCTGATAACGCGCGCATGACCGCGGCCTTTTTTTCCCGGAGACGAGGCGTCGGAGTTCTTTTCGGCCGACTAGGTTGGGTCGGAAGACGACGCCTCGCTCTTTACAGTCGAGTTTTCGACTCCCTGACAACCAACGGCATGCTGACTTTGATCGCGAGCTTAAATTCTTCGCAACCTCGACCCGTCGCACGGCCACTGCAACGGTACCAGATACATGATCGATCGTGTCGTTGTCACCGAGGCTCCTCCAACCTGTATCCCTTAAGGCCCGCCGACGCCAAACGATCAACAAGAGCCAGGGCCAGACGCCCCGCGAGGTCGGCGTCCTCTTGCCCAAGCCCGTCTTCTGTCACGTCCAGCTCTACGTGGCTCTCTGTCGATCGCCAACCCCGAGGATATGCTCTTCTGAGTCGACGACTCCACCCTACCCCACACGTGCTGCGCAATACCGATAAGCCCCCTCCCGGCGTCTACACGCGCACTGTAAGTGAACTTACTGGGACCAGGTGAACTTACTGGAACCAGGTGAACTTACGGAGGTTAGAGATTTGGGACTAGGTGAAATTAGTGACCAGGCGAACTTACTGAGACCAAGTGAACTTACTGGGGTTTTTAGAGTAAACTCAAAGGTTAGCGGCGTATGCGGATCAAAGCAGCTTAGATTGGCGAGGGTGAGAGGGACGAGCTCGAAGGAGAGTGGGGTGAGGGGACGTGAGCACGAGTGGGTTTACGGCGAACTTACTGGGGTTAGAGATTGGGACTAGGTGAACTTCCTGGGTCCCAGGTGAACTTACTGGGGTTAGAGATTGGGACTAGGTGAACTTACTGGCGAACTTACTGGCCTGCACTTGTCGACATTTAAAGACAAACAGACAGACAAACATCTGTCGATTAGTAGTAAGGATAATCAATCCTTTGGCTGAAAACGAGTTGAGAGGCGCAGACTTTATGTTTTTTCCAGTACCCATACATCTGCTTTTTTTGATATACAAGTGCAGGCCAGTAAGTTCACCTAGTCCCAATCTCTAACCCCAGTAAGTTCACCTGGGACCCAGGAAGTCCACCTAGTCCCAATCTCTAACCCCAGTAAGTTCGCCGTAAACCCGCTCGTGTTCACGTCCCCTCACCCCACTCTCCTTCGAGCTCGTCCCTCTCACCCCCGCCAATCTAAGCTGCTTTGATTAACCTTTGAGTTTACTCTAAAAACCCCAGTAAGCTCACTTGGTCTCAGTAAGTTCACCTGGTCACTAAGTGCAGAGAAATCTGCTGCCTCTTACCCTTATCCGTCCGTTGAGAACGTGGTCTCTTCCTTACCCTTTCTTCTTCCTTTCTACACAACCAAATAGTCCTCTGATTCGTGCTTACACGCATCATCATGGTCTAGCGCGTCCCTAGGTATTGCAGAGAAATCTGCTGCCTCTTACCCTTATCCGTCCGTTGAGAACGTGATCTTTTCCTTACCCTTCTTCTTCCTTTCTACACAATCAAATAGTCCTCTGATTTGTGCCTACGCTCATCATCATGGTCTAGCGCGTCCCGAGGTATGTAGCACTATACACTTAACCTTTCTCGTGTATTGCTAGATGCCGCCTGCCGTGATCTGAGGATATAGGGAACATAACCGTTCATTCCCCGAATTGACCTTCCAGACGTTCACGATGAGACGGGATGGTTTCCCAGGTGACTTACCACTGCTTGCTAAATGCTCTGCAGGATATGGGCCCAGGCGGGTCCCTGAGAAACCATGTGGTAAAACGTGCACGTAGCCTATGGGTTTTGAACAGTTACCGCGCCAGCCCAGCCTCGCCATGTGACACGCTTGTCAATACATCGCCATTACCATTAGGCTGTATATAATATCTTTTTGCACACGTGATCGTGTAACCTTGTGTGCACCTGTTCATAGTATCGTATTGTCATGTCAATGTTGATGTGTGTGTAATTGGCTAGCCTGTACTCTTGCACACATGTTATGGAATATTTTGGGTTCGTCCACTCGTACATTCCATGGTAATGCACTTAACAGGCTCCTTGAGAGCACCAAAACTAACCAGCTGCCTGAGTGACTGCGCTTAGCGACACTACTCTGGACTCACAGCTTGCACAGTCGTCATATAGACACATTTTCCATCGAAAAAATCGATGAGTGTACATAGACACCGATAGACAGACCCCCTTAGAATGTCTAGACAGTGTCAACTGCGTGACTGAACCCACAGGTTCCCCGTCAACTGCTATGGCAGAACACGCACGCAGCACGAGCCGCACCCAAGGCGATCACAGGTACGGATATATTGAAGCTCGAAGCTCCTGTAGTTGAGTTTCTTAACGATGGAAATCGATTTCAGCTTCAGACTCGCAAGGTATCCTTGCAAATCAAGCACATTAAGCAACTGTTACGGTCCAGTCATGCCGATGCCTTCCTCGAGTACGACTCGACGAAGCATATACTCGGTCATGCAAGGACTACGAGATCCTCCGGAATCAAATTCTCGATCGCGTTTTCCTGGAATGGAAGACCGATAGGGCTGCTGATCTCCGTTTAGCTATTGATGAATTGCCCCCTGAGTATCAGGAATGGCATTTCACCAACGAAGCTTTCCCCCCACTTACCTGATGCAGAAGTAGCTCAGCTAGCTACTGTCTGTTACGACTATGAAGTCAAGGCATTACGTCCTGAAATCAATGCCCGTTTCTTAGAAGAGGAACGAATCTTAAATCGCGCGCACCCGAAGGCATTAGCTTTCGACACCCGTGTTCGTACCCCTGTTACCATGTTTTCGTTAACTGCTGCTGACTGGCACACTTATCAGAAAACGTATGCTACATTCTTGCATAGTTACTTCAATCTTGAAAGTGTTGGAAAACCAGCACTTGCGGCCTGGCCCGCCATCAATGAGATATACAACAAAAGCTATTTACCCAACAAGGCTCGAGCTATTATGCTCATCGCCTTTAGTCACTACGAGTCTGTTACGACTACTGATGTGTCTTACTTGAAACAGCAATTTAACTCTGTTGTTTATAATCCTAACTGGTATGTCCATGTATTTATCGAAGCTGTCCTAGCATTTAGGCAAATCTCTTACCAACTTAACCAGGAAGAGACTGACCTTCAATTCGACTTTGGCACTCTTTGCAGGAAAATCTATGAAGAGATACATCGGCACTATGCCGATAATACCAGCAACAACCGTTATGATCGTGGTTGGGTAGATTGGTGTTATATGTATGAAACCCGATCTTCATCTCGGCCTGTGCCAGAAGCTGAACGATTGTGTCACCCTACCAACCCTAGCTACATTTTAGAATACGCATTAGACCTATACAATGTAGTATCAAATGGGTCGAACAAAAGACGCTTAGAACGCCCTGTTTCTTGGCAACCCTATGTCGAAGGTTTATCATCTCAACCAAAGCCAAAGTTACTACTTACAAACACTTTGGATTCAGCAGACAAAAGTCTGACTCAAACTGCTAACACACTCGCCTTCATCACTTCGTCCCAACCTGGTACATCTTCCACGTTTAATGCTAGACGCTTGCGTAACTCTAATGATGCTCGCCAGCCTTTCTCTCGCAGCGATTTATCGTATTATCGTTCTGGTGATTCTTACGTCACCAAGAAAACTGCTGGACAGTCCCATGACCGTCCAATTTACCCCCGCACTTTTGACAGGTCCTCTCGGTCTAACATGAAATTATTAGATCGAACAAACCACACCTTAAACACCCTGCGAGAACAGTGTAGTGAACTTACGAAGCGTGTGACAGATAATGATACCACGGCTCAGCTACAACTGAATATTAACAAGTTATTTGAGACTCTATTACAATCAGCTGACATTCTGTCAACGACATCGACCAAGGACAACCGTAGTTTACTTCGTCTAAACGAACAACTCATGTTCGTAGAAGACATCATTTATGATGTGGACGTTCATCTATCCTCGACCGAAAAGTCGTTAAACTACGTGGAGCCACAACACCATACTGTTGTTACTGCTCCCACCCCAAAGGCAACTCCTCCTACTACAGACACGAAGAATGCCCCCAACACACAGGGTAATCCTTCCAATATTGTGCCTAACCTCTTTACTGCTTCCGCCATCTCGGCTTTACCACCAGCGTTACTGTCCTCGCTATCTTCACAGGTCCAATCTGCCCTCAACTTACCACCACAAGCCGAAACCAAAAGGGATGCCGATCATACTTCGCTATCGTCATTTGATGAAAAGCACGGCATGGCTGATGATGCTGACGAACCATCACCACCTGTTCAACCGATTATTATTCCAACGAACCTGCTATTGCTGGAGAACGTCTTCACGGCCAGCCTCTCCTCCACTTGCACACATTCGGAAAACGCCTTCCTCACCAACTACATGAAGGTAAACAGTGTCTCTCCACATTGCTCTTTTCTATATTTTGACTCTTGTGCTACCATCTCATTGATGTCCACTTACGATTTTTCAATACCCAACCATATTATTCCACTGGACTCCAAATACGCGCCGATTGTTATTCAAACCGCCACTGGACAACAACGTGCCTCACACATGATGTTGACACGTAACATTGCTGTTCCCCTACCAGATCATCCACAAGCTGGCTGACCGACATCTCGCTATCCTGAGCACGCTCGAGTGGAACCAGACGAACCTGACCACTGTGTTCAATGATCGAGCTGAGCCAAAGCTTAGCGCTGTCACGAGCCGCATAGACAAAGATGTACGTATTCCCATACACTACACAGCAGCTAATTTACCTGCTCTCCCTTGTCTCACTTACAACATCGCTCGCGACAAGCAGCTCGAACTTCGTTCCCTCGCATTTCCCCTCAAGCGATACCATGAAAACAGGGATCTACTGGCATACTACAACTACCTACTCCAAAGAGTTTTACCAGATCGCCCGTGGATTCGCCCTTTGGTTCTCAATCTTCGGAAACAGAACAAGTTTGTTCAGCAAAATACGCAGCCATTAACTTGACTACTCTCACGCCCAGTGTTTCTCTCACAAGAGTCCAATCTCCGCAAACCCTCTGTCATGTTACTTTGTTCTGGTTTGTCAACTCCGGCGTTCCTGTCTCAAGCCACTAATGACTTAGGCTTAAATATCAATGTAAAAGTTGTTGTTGAGTCTGATGATACGCTTGTTCGAATGTTACGCCACCGTTTCCCTACTGTATTATTATTTGAATCTCTCCCCGCCTTTATTAACCATCTTCACCTAATTTCACCAGAGGAAAGGCGCACATTCTATTGTGATATAATTGAGATCACTCCTCCCTGCACGAACAGGAATCTACTAAAGCAGCATAAGACAGAAGACTTACACAGCCTGCTGGACGATTCTCTTTTCGACAGCATGCTGTCTGTCATCAAGTTACTCCAGCCCTTGGTACTACTGGCTGAGATGACGCCTGCATAAGTACTGTCATCAAGACCACATCACAGTGGCCAACCTTATCCATGCTACACTTGATTACTGTGTCGATGTTGTTGATAGGTTCCCGACCTACATCTGTGGCGACTACCAATCTAGAGAAAGATGGATATGCATCGCACGCAGGTATTCTACTGGGCCAATTAAAATATTGTCGTGGCTATCCTCCATCCACGCCCCTTCCTAAAGATCGTGGATGATCTACAAGCTATTCAAGCGCCTTTGGCTACCTAAACACGTATCCAAAGACTGGATCCGGGTGTTCCCCGATCCTCCATATATCCCCGTTCCTAAAACGTTTGCACCTTACTCTCGCACAGGTTCTGCTCAGCTTACTATGGCTGACCTTGAATCCCTCAATATGTTACTGCTTCGCCTTCACTCACAACAGGCTCATGAGCAACGTACTCACTCTGTTCAATCCGAGTGTACTTATCATCAGCTGTGCTTTAAACGCTCCTCTATGGAGCCACTACCCAATGCAACCTACCCTATACATGTCAAGGTTTTTACAATCCTCTATAACTTGTTTGCCAGCTTACACACTAACTCACCCACTCCTGTGTCCTATTACATAACCGTTTTCGAAACTAACCAACCGTCACACAGGTTACTACTTACAACCTCATCAACATCACACGACTCCCACTTCTTAACTGGTGGCCACCACTCTGACGGCAACCTCACCATAGAGAACGCCACCACCAAATATCATGCTCTATTGACGCGTTTGGAAGCACGTATACGTTCACTGCTTCCGACATTCCCGCGACGCGACAGGTCCATATATTTGGAGCCGTTTATGGGTTATTGGGATAGTCCAAGCCCTTCCCAAGTTGGTCTGCTGCCACCCATGGCACCGCCATACCAAAGCTCTTGTCCAGATGCTCTTGTGATGCCTGGCTGCCTTACTACAAGGCCACCGACAATTCTTTCGACTACAAAGATTCTCATTTTGCTCTGGACTCTCTACTCCAGACCTCCCATCACCCACCGTCCATCACGGCTCACGCTTCACCTTATCAACCGCCACTGCTCTTGTCATCTGCAAATCACCGCAAACTTGTCCACGCATGACCTGTCCTCGTCTTCTGCTTACTGAGCGCAGCTCGACTTTCCTGCTAATGGCCATCCCGACAGCACCTCTCCGACTCACAAGTGTTATGCCTCTCATCAACTTCGATCATTTGCTCTGGAAGATCACCACTTATCTCATAGTCGCTATATAGGTACCTTCGTGGAAGTGACCGCAAACTCAGCTCTAAAATCCACTCCATGCTTGCTCCATTGCCACCGTCCGAGGGTATGCCAATATTATTTTACTCGACCCTCGCAACGGGAAATTACGCTACCCCACTCGACCGGAGTTGATTCGTGCTAACAACCACACCAAACAACAGGAATCTTTCCTCTTGTCTCTACGCCATGACCTTTGCTGTGACATGCTCAGCAATGCTCTGCCTGCCGGTACGTACAGCACTCTGTACAAGCACCTTTCGCTCCTCGTTGCCGATATTAAATCCCTTATGTTGGACCCTACCTTCCAACATACTGCTGCCGTGACGAAGAAATCCTATGTATCCAATTTCATGACCGTTGATCAAGCTTCCACCACGTGCAGCACAGATACCTTGTCTTTGGCACAATCTTTATGATGTCTATTTCCAGCAACTGCTTGACCGAAATGTCGTTAAACTATATATCTTCGTCCTACGAAGATACTCTCGTTACTCGTGATGATGAGGATGCACCTCCAAGTGACCCTGCTGCGCACCAGGATGACGACGCACCGCCTTCCCCTGCCTTAGACACCGAACTCAAGTTCGATGTTCGGCGCAAACGGCATATTCCCGCTCATCCCATTCCTCGTAAGTCCCTCGCACACGGATCCACCGAATATCTCAATGCCAAAGAACGTGCCAATCGCTTCCACCGGGTGCATCACTGCCCCGACAACGTCGCTGCCAAGGCCCCCAACGTACTTGCTCGCCCTGGATTCTCTGCTTCTGACATACCATATCGCGACTTATGCACCGACTGCATCGCACACAACAAGCGCCACCCGCACAAGCATTTCAATGCGACCAAGCCTTCTTTGAGCAAACTCACAAAGCCGGCGAAGTCTGGGCGTGCGACGGCGGCTATGTGACCATCCCATCCGAATGGGGAGGCTTCACACATATCATCGTCTTCAAGGAACTCATTTCGAAATTTCTCTTGGTGTACTTTACACGCACCACCAACGCCACGGAGTTCACTCAAGCTCTGGATTTTGTGTATGACTTCTGTCGTACACAACTCAACGTGCACATGCGCACCCTCTACTCCGATGCCTTCAAGCCCTACTTTAGCCAGCACATTACCTCCCCGTACCGCGTCGATAAGGGCATTCAACTCATCGCTTTCCCGCCGTACATGCACCACTTTAACTTTGAAGTTGAGTCCGCCATCGGTTTCATCGCCCCGCCTCCTCAACTCGCCTTCGTTCTCTCCTTAATGCTCACTATCGTGGCGCCAAGATCGTGGAACCAGCCATCATGTTTCCGTGGGCGGTGATACACACCGTTCAAAGCTACAACCTTCTCCCGAACGCCACGCTCGAGCGCATTCATCATGCTATCCTGAGTCCGCAACAGCTACTCTACAACCAACTCAACACTCCCCAACATGACATGCTCAAGATTTTGGCGCTGAATGTTACCTTCTATTGGAGCCCCATGAACACCACAAGTGGGAACCGTGCCGCCGCAAATACTTATACATCTGTTGCGCCAACGCGCAAACCCGCTCGTCTCCCCACGCGTCGACCATCTGCTGACGTCGTCCTCAACCCTGAAAACGGACAAATTCGTGTTTCGTCCAAGCTGCAATTCCTCTACATGCTTCAGCATCCTACTCCTGATCCTGAACTTGCTCCTCCGCCTCACGCTCCTCCCGCGCCTTTCTCGCTCACACCCCACGCCGCTATCCAAGACCATGTCATTCAGAGGGGGACACGGACTACTCATCCTCCGAGGGGGCACTCCCACCTCCTTCAGCTCTTCGTCCCCTGCTCCTGCCTCTTCTCCCTCTTCTGACACCTCGCCGACGATTCTGGCTCTATGTCACCGCCGCCCTTGCTTCCTTCTTACAAAGACCTTTTGCACAAGATGACCTCATTCTTGTCCCAGGTTCCAAACAGCCCAACACCCGCAAGGCAACTTCTATGAAAATATCCAAGCCCGGCTGCAAGCGTCTACTATTGGTGCTTACAAAGCCGCTGGTGGCAAACTCGCCGATTTCCGCTGGGATCTTCGCCACCACTTCCTTACGTTCAAGTCTCCCGCCCTCTCCGCCCTTCATATCAATGGTGGTATCCGCTGGTCTGCTATCTGCTCAGAGGGGGAACATGCGTTGTTAGCTCGTCTTCTCCCGTTGCGTACTGACTTAATTGCCCGCTACCCGCACGTCGATGGTCACTTCGCCCACGCCAAGTGCGCATCCAGCATCCCAGCTGCAACCTTTCTAACTGCTGATGGTTCACCTACGTGCCCCATTCATCGGCCCCTTTTATCTGCGTTCACTGAGCACGCTGCTGCCTTTGGCACTTCTTCCTTACAATATGCACTTA
Source organism: Chrysophaeum taylorii (assembly GCA_029834535.1). Classification (NCBI taxonomy): domain Eukaryota; class Pelagophyceae; order Pelagomonadales; family Pelagomonadaceae; genus Chrysophaeum; species Chrysophaeum taylorii. The sequence continues at coordinate 118,426 of JAQMWT010000424.1, forward strand.
CGTACCTGGCGCCGACCAGCTTTATTGATCACAACTCCTCCGAGTTTGGCGCTACTTCTGCATCTCTGGCTGACTTGGAGGAATACCTTCTGGTCTCTACAGAGTTTATTACCCAGGTCTTACACCGACCCTACTATCCATATTCAACTGGAATCTGCCTCTACTACTCCTACTGACGCTGTTTCCGCTTATCCCGAAGTTGCGCACACTGCCTCGACCGCAACGTCGCTAAACTATAATTCACCAGCCACTGTTGGTCCTGACGAATATAAGGTCCAAGAAGCGGACGTTTCCATTGACGAATATAAACTCAAGTGCCTCCACGGTTTGTCGCCTGAAAACAGGCACGCCTACCTCAAGGCCATCGCCAAGGAACTCCACGACATTATCCGCTTTGGCTGCTTCAAACTTTCCTTACCCGACGGTGTCTCTCGTTCTATTGACAGCAGGATGGTGCTGAAGATTAAAACAGACTCTGCAGGCAATACGTTAAGCACAAGGCTCGCCTCGTGCTACGTGGCTTCCTAGCATCTCTTGGCGCCGATTTCTTTGGCACCTTCAGCCCCATGGCCACCATGACCGCAATCCGGGTACTACTAGCTATTGCAGCATACAAGCAATTGCCTGTCTACCATGCAGACGTCCCGAACGCCTTCGTTCAGTCGGACATTGATGCCAACGTCTATGTTCAGTTACCAGACGGCATCAAGCTTATCGACCCCGATGACGCTAAGTACAAGGGCCGACGTCTACCGAAACTGCTGAAGTCACTTTAGACTTCGGCAATCACCATCTCTTTGGAACAAAGAGATAGACGGCTTCTTCCGTAGCCTTGGCTACAAACGCCTGCATTCGGACTCTTGCCTATATGCTCGAGTATCCGCACATGCTAAGTTCGTCGTATGCAGTCTGTCTGTAGACGACATTGTTATTGTGTCCAATGACGACCCTCTCTGTAATTGAACTACAGGATGCCCTCCACAAACGGTATGCTGTGAGCAGTTTGAACCCGTCCATACCCTTTGGCAAGCTGGTGTTCATGCAAGTTGCCTGCAGACCTGACTTCGCAAGCCTTGGCAGATGTTCGCGTGGTATGCATGCACCCACGTATGTTCACGTCCAAATGCTAGAGCATTTGCTTCTACTCAAGAAGCCGGAAAACCGCTCACTTCGCCTCTGGTTCCATCCTAAGGTAATGCCATTGAAGCTCACCTTCGCACTGTCTCCGCTAATCGAATTGATCTATCCACTGTGGTCGACTACCAACCGCAGGATGTATCTACTGGACAGTTTGACCCCTTAGTTGCCATGGTTGACGCTGACAACGCCCCTTCCTTAGCACAGGAAGATAGGAAATCTACCACCGGGTTTGTCTTCTATCTTTTCAACTGGCTTATTGGTTGGAAAAGCAAACTTCAACCGATTGTCTCCTGCTCAACTCACGAAGCTGAGTTGATTGCCCTCAGTATTTGTGCTGATGAAGCTGTTTGGCTACGCAAGCTGCTGTTGGAACTCTCCTTTGTCGTCAACCCCACCTTCTACGTCAACAATTCTAATGGTGAGAACACCGCTGACCCTGTTGACTTCGATGACAATGACAACCCAACTGCTGAAGATATGCGCTTCATCAGAAGCCTACCTCTCTTGTCTGACAATGCTGCCGCTGTTCACCCCTCTAATAACCCAGATGGGTCCTCATAACCCAGATGGGTCCTCTCGATCCAAGGCACTGTCAACCAGATGGTTTAAAATTCGTGATTACATATCGCTTCAGAAAATACGAGTCCATCAAGTTCCCGGCAAGCTAAACGTGGCGGATGGTTTTACAAAGCCACTTGCTGCTGAGTTCTCCACCTTTCGCTCTCTACTCGGTATGCATCATGCCTCTGACGACAATCCTTTACAGGATTGAAGATGCCTAACCCTAGTGACCGCAACGTCGTTTAACTGTCCCCTAGCCCTGGCCTACCTTCTTTTGCCAGAATTTTTTTGT
>JAQMWT010000425.1:0-33192 GCA_029834535.1 Chrysophaeum taylorii
AGTTTTGTCGCTTGGATATTCGTGGGGCTATCACAATTTACGATTGTAGCTAAATGCACAAGATGTGGTCACCTTCAATAGTCCTCTGGGAGCGTACAGCTACATGCGTCTACCTTTGGGAGTCAAACCAGCCGGAAGTTTGTTTTGCAAGCAGTTGAACACTGACTTGTCGCAATGGCTATATCGTGATCTCGTGGCATATATCGACGATATTCTCGCCGGTCACGCAGATACAAAGAATCACTTGCAGTGCCTTGTGCAAGTTATTCCCCATCTCGCCTTGAAAGGGTACAGCGCCAAGATCAACAAGATTCATTTTATGCAGGAAGTCATTGAGTTTTTGGGTCATTTATCTACCCCGAACGGACTTCTTTCATCACCAAGATCTTTAGAAGCCATCAGACACATGCCAATTCCTGGCACTTTGTCGGATGCTGACCCTAAGAAGCAAGTGCGATCTTTCCTTGGAATGGGGAGTTTTTGCCGGCGTTATGTAAGGAATTTTGCGAAAGTTGCAGAGCCATTAAGACAACTGACGTTGCTGGACGTGAAATTCTAGTGGACGAAAGAGTGTCAGGAAGCTTGGGATGCCATCATCGAGGCTATTGTCACTTCGAAGGGCGTCTATCATCCTGATTACTCATTACCTTTTTACATTCGAACTGATGCTTCTGCGCATGGGTTGGGTGCTTACCTATTTCAAAAAGTACCAGTCGTTGACGACGATGGAAGAGAAAGAATCGAAGAGAGAGTTATAGAGTACTGGAGTCGAACCGTGCCTAAGTCGATGAGGAAGTACGATCCTCGGCGCTTGGAACTCCTCGCAGTACTCTCTGCTCTCGAAAAATTTCCGATTTTATATCGAAGGTCATCAGACGAAGTTAGAGACAGATCATCGTAATTTAACGTTTCTGCGGGATTCGAATCATACGTCTGGACAGTTAGCACGATGGGCTATGCGGCTTGCTGCGTTCGACCGGGAGCTCGGATACAAACCTGGAAGCTCCCCTGGCATGCGTATTCCGGATTGTCCGTCGCGCAACCCTATCGACAAATCGATCGAGAAAGATGAAGACGGGGAACCAATCAATGAAGCTTTTTTGATTTTCCAAGAAATCCCCACCGATGTTCCTGGCACCGCTTGCTTTACCTTCTCTTCGGTGACGATGCCTATGCTGACGGACAGCGGACCCACCGCAGCTATGGTAGCAGTTAGTACGCGACAGAATGTACAACCGCCTCAATTCTCGTCTGAGCCAGTTGAATCCGTCGAACGTCTCCCTTTTTCGGATCAAGCGGAGGATGAGATCACTCTCGATGAGATAGCGAAAGAACAAGCTGACGGATTACTACTCGGACGTTGAGCGTATTTTTGTGGGTCTCAAGACAAAAAGCGAGCCCAGGAGACCACCCACAGTCTCCGAAAAGAGGCAGAAAGAAGGCCGGAGAGACCAACCATAGTCTCTGAGACCAACCATAGTCTCTGGCGAGGCAAAAGGCTCGTGCCGTGTAAGTCCGTCGCACCGGTCAACCGCGCGAGTCGAACAGTAGCCGGCAAATTTTGCTGCTCGACGAGAAGTTTTGGTGTTCGAGATAGCCGTTGATATCCGAGAGAAACCGCACCATGGAAACTAGAGGAGACTGACGTTTGTTCTGCGACCGCTTCTGCTGAAGAACGACGCTTAAGACCAGAAGACAAAGATCCTGACGGAGGTAGCTTCAAACACCTACGACCAAACATGGAGGGCTCTTGTGGCGGCAACTCCCGCCTCCTAAGGCTTACCCCTCTTCTAGGGCCCCCCCTTATCAGGGGCACCCTACTCCGTTCCGATGATGTCAGAGTTTTCTATGACATCATCTTCCTTTTCCGTGACGCATGTCACCCTGATTTCTGATTTTCGATTATCCTTGATCATAAAGCAACAGCCGATCCTCAAGTTGAGAGGACCAGGCGCAGGAGTTGTTTGTGGTCGCGTGGCGGGAGAACGGCCATCCTCGTCCAGTGATCCCACCAAGGGCACGGACGCGATCGGCGAGCCAGGATTCGAAGGCACGCCAGGTAGCCCCTAAAATTCTCCTTACGCCACAGGTGGTGGAGGAATACGAGATTCGAGCGACTATATCGGTCGCAACGAACTAGTGCATCTTGCATTCTCTACACGGTCCGGACAAGCCGTGCGCGCCCTGATCAAGCGCGCCGACAAGGAATTCCAGAAGGACCATTGCCGTGGGAAAGTTCCCCGGCCGGATACGTTAGTCGTCGGAAGTGACGACGCGCGATTTGGTGCTAACCGACGCGCAACCCGGGTACCGCTGCCGCAGGCGAGCGGAGTGAGATCGCAACTCACGGATAAGGCATTGTTTGCCGGGCAGAGACGAGTTCTGCCGCCCACCGTACGGATAGATTTGTCGGTGGAAGACGCACGCAACGACGATATTACGCGTGTCGTGGACGATTAGAAGTTCCGGAGCCGAAGGAGCACGAGAACGACGATGACTCAATTATTTTGGACCCGCTCTGATCTCGGCCGACTAGAACGAGCCAGAGCCGATATGGAAGACGATGATGCTGCCGTCGAGCAGCTACGATATGAAGAACCGCCAAGCCGTCAGGATGAGACGAACGAGCGGAATGACGATGATGATAATGATGACGATGAAGAAGAGCACGATACAGAAGTTGACGAGGAAGAAGAGCTAAACTACAACGACGGCAAGCCCACGGAGAGACCGGCGGGAGGACGATCGACAGCTCCGTCAACGCGTGCAGAACCCCCGGATGCAACGAAAATGAATGAGTTCTACGAGGCTCACTTGCGGGCATTACGCGAAGAGAACGAACGCGCGCAAGAACGACTTTTAAAACAAATAGGGGAAGAGAACGAACGAAAAGAACGGCTACACCGGAATGAGATAAAAATAATGCGAGAGCAACTGCGTATGGCCAATGCTCGAGCAGACGCCCTCCAAGATCAAGCAAGCGCGTTGACACGTGAAAGAGATGAATTGCGTATGCCGAGTCGCCCGAGGCGAGCGAACAGTCTCGAGGGAGAATTCCGACCCTCGGAGGTACCGCCGCCCGCGCGAACGCGAGCGAAAGTTAGGAAGCCGCGCGACGACGACGACGAGTCGTCCGAGATGACCGAAACGTCGTTAAACTACGATCAAGAGCAATCCAAGTCGAAGGAGCTCACCCAAACCAAAATCCCCACAGAATCGAAGAATTTGACCGAAACGTCGTTAAACTACGGGTCGAAGCCGTCAACCGCTTCTAACCCGGTGCCACCGTTGGTGGCACGATATGATTTGTCGTCAACTGACACAACCCTCGGTTTTGACGACGCGCCGGAGTTATGTGTGAATCCGATTTACGAGCCCCGTGCAGCCGATGACGCCCAAAGTAAGGGACCCGCCGCTGCTACGCTCGATGCTATGAGTTTACCTCCGGACATTCAAGTGGATGGCACTTCGTCTCCACGATCGATCGACGATGCGTCGCAGAGGATTACCTCGAATGATAAGCGCGCACCTGAGTACACACCCATCGAACGTCACGTGCCCTTTGGTGGCCAGTTTTTGACAGATATGACGTCGGGGACGACGCCTTCTTCTTTTGCAGCCCCCCCCGACGAACCGACTGCAGACTTTTTTGCAGATGTTTTATTCCCTTTGACGATGGCAGACAATTCGTGTGCCGACATTTTTAGTGACGAGGCGATTGCCGATATTCGAAGCGATGGAGTTGATGATAAGCCGAGTGAAACGGCCGAGAAAATGAACACGAAAGCGGAAGAGATGAAGAATCTTATAACGCATGAACTGCCTTTGGAGCTCAGTGAAAGCCCTGGCGTATTACTCACGAACGAAGAGTTCAAAGATTTTCAGCCTGCATATGATGATGGCTACGTGATAAAGAAAGATCCCGAACATACTATGAGGGATGAGTATAGCTGCCGCCCGGAACCGAATTTGGATGGGACGATCAGCATGGATAATAGGAAGATGAGCGTACCGACGATAAGGATACGAGCTCAATGTTTCCTGAAGAAGAAACCGCCAGAGCGGAAAGAAGTACAATTCCGACCCCGAGGCACGGAGTTATTGGCCAACCGAGATTTAATTTACGTTTGGTCGGAGGTTTGGCAAAAAGACGACGAAGGCGTCGATGTTTCGATCGACGAGACGATTGAGCCAGTTCGGATAGACTTGGGAGCACCAGTCGCCTACAGGGACGATCCAGAGGTACTAGGACCTGCCGAACTGACGCCAGAGAGAGACAAAGATAACAAGAGCCCCAGTCGAAGTTCGCGCCGGCACAGACGACGCCGATCGCGCGACGACGAATACGACGGAGGCCGACACCAATATAATTCGAGTTTTTTGAGCGCAACGCTCGCATTTACGACCCCTTGCGGTCAACAGTTACCATTAGGAGTGACGGTGTACCCGAACACGGACACCCGCACCGACGACGCAGCCGACGCCCTTGCCGCGGCCGCATTCGAAGATCTTGCTCGCCCACCGATGGACGAGCCACCCAACGACGTGCTGACCAATCGTCGGTCTTTGGCACAGATTTATGAGCAGATGTCGAGCGATGAGCTCGAAGATTCGAGCGAGGAACTTGAAGCTCCACGATACTGGGAAGGCGATTCAGATTCGGAAGATGAAGAAGCTACACTTTGTGAACCAGTGTCCGCGTTAACGTTATTTGACAAGTCGTCCACGGACGACCCACCGTTTATTTTTGATGAGGAAGCCCTCGATGCCATCGGCTTATCTTTGGACCCTCCAGAGACGACCGCTGGCGACCGAACTGGCTGTGAGCCAGACATGAATTTCTGCAGTGATAGCTCGTGCGCGCATTCGACTGACGAGACGATGACAAGCGCGAGTAATGCAGATGACGATTTTACGATAGAGTTGACGTCGGGGACGACGCCATCTTTTCCTGCGGACCCCCCCGAAACGGTTTCGATTACTACGGATCGAGACACGGATACGCCGCCGGAAGAAAAGGATAGATTTATGAAGAAGATTAGCAGCGTTCTCAAGTGTGACGAAGACGAGACGACGTGGAACCTGCAGGATTGGTGGACGAAAGCTCGGAATTTCGTGCTGAAGAAGCCACCAGAACAACCGCGCAGCTGCAGACTCAAAGCCGCAGCTGACACGGAACCGATCGCCGATGCTGATGAGGATCAGCAGGCGACGAATGAATTTACAGATGCATTCTGGAAAGACGAAATGAATGATTTATGGGAGGGGTCCTTTGCTTCCGTGAACTACGAAGACCAGGATCCCCTACCAGCACTGATTCCCTCTGAGATTGTCTTGGAGGAAGAGCGGAAGCCGCCAGATAAAGAGGCTGCCGCGAGCGTTATGGCGAAGACGCCAACAACAGATAATACGAAAGCTCAAGCCGCGGTATCGATGCCCAACCCCGGAGATGAGCGATTCAGAGCCCGATGTGCTCACACTTCGTTGACGCCGCGAGACGGCAAGACGATCGAAGATGATTTGATTACCCTCAGTTGTTTAGATACGGGTACTCTAACGTTTATAGCCTGTCACATCTACAGGAATCGTGACGGACCGAAATTCTCGACGACCATCGGTGTCGATGGAATGGCAGATGTTTCTTATATTTGCCGAGAAATGGTCAAAAAGTTGACCAAAGATCAGTTGATTTTCGATGAAGGCGAACTTCCGATTAAGCGCAAGCTGTACGGATCAGGATTGAATACGACGACGATCCATCGTTGGATCGCCCTTCGGGTCGCTTTCGCCGACGACTTCGCTGCCCCCATTGTCGCTATTGTAGCCGATACGAATTATCTGTTCCTGTTGGGAGGGCGCGATATACGAGTTTTAGGAGCCATCGTGGATTTTCCCCATGATCGGATCTGTTTTTGTCGAACCCAAGTCGTCTACGGGCGCAAGAAGATTAAAGTTAAGGATGAACGAGTCGATGCACCAATCGTGACCTTTCGGTCTATTTACGATCGAAATCCGATAACCGTACCGATTTACAATCATCAACACGATGCCTTTCGGCAGAGTCTCGACCTGGTCAAGACTCGAGTTTATGCTCGTTTGAGCACGATTAAAGATCTCCGAAGCCCGCCGCCGGAACGTAAGGTAGCCTTGGCTACGCGGGGACATGCTACGACCAAATTCTCCCCAGCTCCGGGAGAAGACGCGCGAGAAGTAATCGCTTATGCTGCGCGCACGCTTCAAATCGAGCCCGGTCGAACGTACAATCTACCGGTTATTTTGTCGAAACCTATGGAAAGAGGACAGGTTTTCGTCGCTACGTTTGCTGAGAACGAGCAGTTGGGAGTTGTCGAAGGAATGTGTTCTTCTTGCGAAGAGCGCAACCGGTCCGCTGCTCGGGTGGCGGTTACTGCCACGGAAGAAGTGCCGACGGTCGTCACTCAAGGCGAAGTCCTTGCGATTGGTGATATCGTTAGGTACGAAGATGAGTTGAACGTCTCTACGATCAACGAACTTACGAAAGAATGTGAAGAAGGATACGACAAGGGGAACCTTTCTTTCACCGTTTCTGTCGCTAGTCACTTGACGCGATGCGACGAATCTCCCCCGCCGATGCTGCTGAGCACGGTGCAGAAGGACGCTACGACCGCTATGACGGACAAGTCCACCCTCAAACGACCTGAAGGCAGCGACGATTTCGCTCGAAGGTCGGAAGAAGATGAAAAGAAATGCCGCGAGATCACCGAAGCGGAGATCCGCCGCCGATATGAAAAGGTTCAATGGCTTCCAATCACTTATCGCAAGGTGGTGATGCTGTTCAGTGGAGCCGGAGGCAGTACTTTAGGTCTCCAACGAGCCAACGAAACGTGTGGGGCGTCGTTTCGAGTCGTGCTAGCACTCGATCGTCGGACACCGCCAACCAGATCCACCACAAGAACTTTCCGAATATTCCTGTGGTGCAGCACACATTGTGTGGTCGCTATGTTACAACCTTACGGTTGATCGAATCTTATTTACCCTACGCGGAATGGTCGTCGTCGATGTGTGTCGCGTCGCCACCCTGCGTACACTCCGCTCTGTGCAACTTGACCTCCAGAGATGTTGGGAAAGGAGTCACCGCTACCCACTGGACGATGAAATTATGCAAGATGGCTGGGTTCTTCATGTGGTTGATAGAGCAGGAGGTTTCGATTATTTCTTACGTTGCACGTTTGCACCCGTACGTATACGTCGTCAATTTTTACGACATAACTCCTAGTTTGATGAGCTGTCGCGTGCGATTGTTGGTTTCCAGCCATCCGCTCCATTTGCGCGCAGTTCCAAAGACTTGCAAGAATATGCAGCAAAAGTTCGCCGCAGCACTTGGCTACGCCGACGAACGACATTTACTTCAGATGAACAATTTAGGATCATCACGAGCCGCGACAGACGCAGCTTATACTGTTACGCGTGTCCCGCTTCGCGTAGGACCGCACCGTTCCGATTACAGATCTCTGAATCTGGAAATGACTTCGGAGTTGCTGACGATGCCCCCTGATTTTGATTGGGCCGGCCTCTCCAAGACGACCTCGTTGAAACACTTGGCGTCCGTCGTGCCACCTGACACGATAGCTTTATTAATACTCGATCTGCACAACTCTGTGACCAAGGAATTTTGCCCGAGCGGCGAAACTTTGCCGTCAGCGTTGAGTCCTGCAGACCGACCGTTTGATTATTATTTACAAATTGATGAAACCACCCTTCGTCACGTACAAGTTCCGCTGTTAAACACGCGCACACGTGTCATAAGATGGGTGTCGAATGATGATCTTCAAGATCTCACCAAATGGAAACCTCCAGAGGTACCGTTGATTCCGCCTGCAACAGATGAGCCGGGGACGTCTCATGCTTCTTCTGCTGCCCCCCCCGACAACCAAATTTAGACGTTCCGCCAGATCCTGAGCGAGATCGGGAACCGAAGATTAAGAGCGAGCCGAGTGTTCGTGTCAAAGGCGAGAGGATCAACAAAAGCCACCCGGAAGTGAAACTAAAATACGAGAAAAAGTTCGATGTGCCATGGAAAGATGCGCCGCGCGATGCCGAGGGTGCACCACTGCCGCAGACTCCTGAGCATGTCAAGGACAACGAAGCAATGAAAGTTAAAATTCCTACGAAGGAAGAAGTTGACAAGGTTGTGCAGGAGCTGGGAATTCCTGACAATCCGCACTTAGATGACGAGGCGAAACTGATGCTCCGTCACTGTGTGCAATATTCTTGGGCCTTTTTCGACCCGATTATGAGACCTGTGGACTCGCCTCCTGTGTCTCTACGATTCAAAGACGCGAATCCGCGACCGATTAAGATGACGCCCTACCGATTGACGCCTGCGAAGCTCGATTGTCTCCGCAAGCAGATCAGCGAGTGGTGCCGGGATGGAGTCATTCGTCCGGCCAACTCACCTTGGGGCTTTCCTGTGTTGATGCTTCCGAAGAAAGGAGCTGAGATTGGAACGTCAAACGCGTTCCGTGCTGCAGTTGACTTACGTCAGCTCAACGATCAATTGGTCAATGACAGTTGGCCAAACATTCGACAAGATGATGCTTTAGCTTTTCTCGCGATGAGACGATGGCGGACATGCATTGATATTAGGTGGGGATACCACAACCTTCGTCTGGATCCGGCAGCGCAGGACGCTGTCACGATGGTTAGCCCACTTGGCGCTCACAGTTTCTTGCGATTACCTCTAGGTGTGAAGACAGCCGGAGCTCTTTTCTGCAAGCAAATGGCGAGCGACCTTTCGAAATGGATGTATCAAGACTTGGTTGCGTTTGTTGACGATATTATGATGGGATCCGACGATCTTCATCGACATTTACAAGTTTTGATCGAAGTGATGTGTCATTTGGAACAGAGAGGGTACAGCGGTCGAACCGCGAAGTTCCACCTTCTCAAAGATGATATAGAATTTCTGGGACACATTTCTACCCCAGAAGGCTTGAAGCCGAATCCGAAGACGCTGGAAGCACTGCAGAAGATGCCGATTCCAGGTACTTTACCGAATACTTCCCCGAAGACCCAGATACGCTCTTTCATCGGCATGGGTAATTACTGCCGGCGATATGTGAAGGGCTACTCGAAGATTGTAGAACCGTTGAGACGATTATGCCTCGGTGTAAAGTTCGAGTGGACGCCCGAGTGTCAGAAAGCTTGGGATACGATTATTGAAGCTTTGGTTGATTCCCGTGGAGTCTACCACGCCGATTATGATCTGCCTTTTCAGATCCGATCCGATGCTTCCAAGGATGGACTTGGAGCATATCTCTTCCAGATTGTCGAAGTCAAGGCCGATGCCGGAAGAGTGACTCGAGAAGAACGAGTAATTGAATACTGGAGCCGAGCTGTGCCGAAGGAGATGCGGAATTATGAGCCCCGTCGGCTAGAGCTGTTGGCAGTTATACTTTCTCTAGAGCACTTTCGAGCCTACATCGAAGGGCACCATACTGTTTTGGAGACCGATCACCGAAATTTGACGTTTTTACGTAAGGCGACGCACTCGTCTGGGCAGCTTGCTCGTTGGGCGATGCGCCTCGCCAATTTTGACCCTGAACTTGGTTACAAGCCGGGAAAGTCACCGGGAATGAGTATCCCTGACTGTCTCTCCCGCAACCCGATAGATCATGTCATCGAGACTGACGAATTTGGAGAACCTTTGAACCACGCGTATTTAGTGTTCCAAGAGTTTCCCCGACCTGTTGATGACCGAGGAGTTCCCGTCTCCGGCTGCCACTTCATGATGTCGTTTATTACGACCGAACTGCCGGAAGACGAAGACGAAGACCCTGAAAAGGATCCGATAAAATTGGCTACGTCTCACGCTACGAGACAACGTCGGAAGAACCGTGCGCGTGATGAGCCACAGATCTTCAAGGACGCAGCCGCTTACAAAGATTATATCGATAAGATACCCGATAATATGACGCTCGCTGAGATCGCACGTGAGCAAGAATCTGATGCTACGTGCGAGGATATTCGCTACCGAATGGCCCAAGGTCAGGCGCCGCGACGTTCCCGAGCGAACGAACGATTCGAAGTCGTTAAAGATGTTCTTTTTCGCATTTCTGCTGATTCGCACCCGATGATTGTTGCACCTGCTACGTTGCGCAAACGCATTATTCGACTCTATCATGACACTCCGGTTAACGGTGGTCATATGGGACGTCACAGTACCGTCCAGGCTATCCAAGAACGATTTTGGTGGCCTCACATGTCGAACGAAGTTGGAGTCTTCATTGCTGAGTGCTTAGTTTGTCAGAAAGCTCGTACGCCTGAGCCGAAACGAGCTGGACTCTTGCAGCAGCCCGTCTACGATGGTGATGGTGCTGTTCTTTGCATGGATTTATTTGGACCCTTGCCCAGCGCTGGTCCCGAGACGTATCTTCTAGTATTTTTTGATCCGTTCTCGCATTTCTTGATTCTGGATGTTTTGAACGATAAGACTGCTGAGTCTGTCCTCGAGTCTTTTGTCATTAACATTCTCCTCAAGGGCTACTTGCCCCAGATGATTCGTACCGACAACGGTAAAGAGTTCGTGAACAAGTTGATGCGCGAGTTTTGCCATCTCTTTAACACACGATACCAAACTACGATTCCTTATCATGCCCAGTCGAACCCGGCTGAGCGTGTCAACCGATTTATCAAGGCCTTCCTCCGTGCTTGCCTTCAAGGCCGGAACATCACGGATTGGCCTGACTTTGCTCATTAGATTGCGTTTTGCTACAACCGCAAGTTTATTCCAGGCACGCAGATTTCTCCCTTTATGCTGCGCCTGAACCGGCAGCCGATGCTGCCGACTGACTACACGCTCATGGATTTTGATACACGATTGTTGCCGAAGACTCGCTCTGATGCAGTCGCCGAGACTCGCGAACGATTGAAATATTATACAAAGATCGTCCGCGAGGCTCGTGATAAAGCTTTGAAGAAACAGCGATTGGCTTACAATGCTGATCATGTTGATGTTGAATACAAGGAAGGATCGCACGTTTTGCTCTACATCCCTTTCCTTCAGAACAAACTTCGACCGGAATGGCGAGGGCCGTTTATTATCAAGGAACGCCTCTCCCCGGTCACCTATAGGATTGAGTCTCTCGACTCTCCGCCCGAAGAACGGCGTGTTCATGTCAGTCAGATAACGCCGGTGATGGTACCTCCTATCGTTGATCAGACCATCCGCAAATCCGAAGAAACCTTCCGTGATGATTATCAGCACGGTATGTTTGTTGTTTTCCGGATTCCTGACCGGAAGCGCTCTGATTGGCGCAAGAAGCTTTATGTTGCTGAAGTTTACGAGCCTTACGATTACCAAAATGATCGTGTTGCTCTACATTTCTATTCCGATTTGGGTCCGAACGATGATGTCGCTTATTTCAAGCCGACCTCTCACCTTTCGCACCGCAAGCTCAAGCCCGAATTCAAGGACGTTGAAGGTCGAAGTTTCACCGACAAGTCCCGAATTTCCTCCTACACAACTCCTTGTGTCACGGATTTCGCTCCGCACGAGATTGACGTGTTGGTCCCCAAGTTTACTTTACGCAGTGGTCGAGTTCCTGAACCGATCATCACCCGCGTTTACCAGAAGACTCGTTCACGAGATGCTCGTAAGGCGAAGCCGCGCTCCTCGCGCTAGCACCTCGCTGGGGCAGCTCGAATTCTTACCAGGGGAGTCCTGTGGCGGCAACTCCCGCCTCCTAAGGCTTACCCCTCTTCTACCCCCCCCCCTTATCAGGGGCACCCTACTCCGTTCCGATGATGTCAGAGTTTTCTATGACATCATCTTCCTTTTCCGTGACGCATGTCATCCTGATTTCTGATTTTCGATTATCCTTGATCATAAAGCAACAGCCGATCCTCAAGTTGAGAGGACCAGGCGCAGGAGTTGTTTGTGGTCGCGTGGCGGGAGAACGGCCATCCTCGTCCAGTGATCCCTCCAAGGGCACGGACGCGATCGGCGAGCCAGGATTCGAAGGCACGCCAGGTAGCCCCTAAAATTCTCCTTACGCCACAGCTGTGAACCCTGTGTGACTGATTTTCGCCCGCATGAAATCGATGTCCTCGTCACTAACTTCGATCTCCACAGCAACAAAGTTCCTGCTGATGTAGCTGAACGAGCTTATCGTACCATTCGTGAGCGTGACCTTCGTCACCCTTGAAGTCGAGGACGACTTCATCTCAAGTAGGGGGCTCCTGTGGCAGTAACGCCCATTTCCCCCACTTGCCTGCCTGCCACCTGACTTACCCTGATTGTTGCCCTGGTATTGACCTTGCATTTAGGGGGGGGGTGTCATCTCGACACCTTCACCTGCGCTTCCACTGGGCCCAATGTACCGTAGCGGGCATTTGTATTGCTTTCTTGCTGTCTTCTTGATATTACCCTCTTTTGATTGTCCGATTTCGTGATGGCGTGAGGTATTACGCTGAGATCGGGCGTGTGGTGGTTTTACCCGCGGTTCGGGTAAGGAGAAAGGGTTGTTGTGGCCCCCGGTCCGGCCAGGAGGGGCGGGTATCTGAGAAAACCACTACAACACACCCCCCTCTTAGCAGTCGACATTTAAAGACAAACAGACAGACAAACATCTGTCGATTAGGAGTAAGGACAAGTGCAGGCCAGTAAGTTCACCTAGTCCCAATCTCTAACCCCAGTAAGTTCACCTGGTCCGAGTTCACCTGGTTGTAGTGGTTTTCTGAGATACCCGCCCGTCCTGGCCGGACCGGGGGCCTCAACAACCCTTCCTCCCAACCCGAACCGCGGGCAAAACCACCACACGCCCGATCTCAGCGCAATACCTCACGCCATCACGAAATCGGACAATCAAAAGAGGGTAATACCAAGAAGACATCAAGAAAGCAACACAAATGCCTGGTACATAGGGTTCAGTGGAAGCGCAGGTGAGGGTGTCACGATGACACCCCCCCCCCCCCAAATTGCAAGGTCCGTACCAGGGCAACAATCAGGGTAAGTCATGTGGCAGGCAGGCAAGTGGGGGAATGGGCGTTACTGCCACATAAGCCCCCTACTTGAGATGAAGTCGTCCTCGACTTCAAAGGGTGACGAAGTTCACGCTCACGAATGGTACGATAAGCTCGGTGAGCTACATCAGCAGGAACTTTGTTGCTGTGAAGGCCGAAGTTACTGACGAGGACATCAATTTCATTCAGGCGAAAGTCCGGCACAAGGTTCACAGCCGTCCATATTCGTTCGTAGGCGAGTGAATCTACCTCCATCGTGGTCTTTTCTTCTGGTCTTAAGCGTCATTCTTCAGCAGAAGCGGTCGCAAAACAAACGTCAGTCTCCTCTAGTTTCCATGGTGCGGTTTCTCTCGGATATCAACGGCTATCTCGAACACCAAAACTTCTCGTCGAGCAGCAAAATTTGCCGGCTACTGTTCGACTCGCGCGGTTGACCGGTGCGACGGACTTACACGGCAGAAGCCTTTTGCCTCGCCAGAGACTATGGTTGGTCTCAGAGACTATGGTTGGTCTCTCCGGCCTTCTTTCTGCCTCTTTTCGGAGACTGTGGGTGGTCTCCTGGGCTCGCTTTTTGTCTTGAGACCCACAAAAATACGCTCAACGTCCGAGTAGTAGTCCGTCGACCGTTTATTCCGATTCACGTAAAGAGCCTCAATCGCTCTTCCGATCCTTCGAAACCGCCTACCAACACGTCGGCTTTGCGTTCACTCAACCGCTGCGAACCGACTCGCCGCCGAAAAATAGGAGATCGATAGTCCGGGAGTTGGACTATCGATTCCCGTTTCTGAGACCACTGTAGTGGTTTTCTCAGATACCCGCCCCTCCTGGCCGGACCGGGGGCCTCAACAACCCTTCCTCCCAACCCGAACCGCGGGTGAAACCACCACACGCCCGATCTCAGCGTAATACCTCACGCCATCACGAAATCGGACAATCAAAAGAGGGTAATATCAAGAAGACAAGTACCCCACAAACCCACCCACATCCTTCATGCTCCCCACACACACCCCCCTCTTAGCAGTCGACATTAAAGACAAGTGCAGGCCAGTAAGTTCACCTAGTCCCAATCTCTAACCCTAGTAAGCTCACCTGGTCTCATTAAGTCGGCGAAAAGAACTCCGACGCCTCGTCTCCGGGAAAAAAAGGCCGCGGTCATGCGCGCGTTGTCAGCATCGACAACATCGTTTCGACGGGGCGTGAGAATGGCGCGCTGAAAGAGCCTTCGCGGGTCGTGGAAATAGTCTGCGGGGTCGTCGTAGACGGCTTGGAGGATCAATGGCCGGCTCGCGGGCCTACCTGATCCTTACCCTAAATCGAGGGATAACAGCATGCATACGACCTACGGGCGGGGCCCGTCCTCTCTTCCCCTGCCCCGTCCTCTCTTCCCCTGCCCCGCGCCTCGGCGATGACCCCCGACTAGGTCCCGCGTACTTATCTCCCCGCGTACTTATCTCCGCCCGTCAGGCACGTCCCTCATACCCCACAAACCCACCCACGTCCTTCATGCTCCCCACACACACCCCCCTCTTAGCAGTCGACATTTAAAGACAAACAGACAGACAGACAAACATCTGTCGATTAGTAGTAAGGGCTTTCTCACCGTTGAGTCTCTCACAACCATAGCGGGATCTCCGTGGATCGAACACGAGACAGATTTTCAGTATGGCACTCTCCCAGCTGAGCTAAGGCCCCGCTTTCTTCGCGGTACAGCACACACCCAACATAGCACACTCATTCTTGTGGAAGGACCAGTGATACAAGTCCTTCAACCGGTTGTACGCCACGCCGTACACTCCCAGCCCGTACACTCCCCGTACACTCCCTCCCTCCTTCCCGATCACCAGTCATACCACGCAGCACATAGCTCGCGGACGAGGCATCTTCAAATTCTGCGAAGATCACACCGCCTCGGCGCCTCGTGTCACATGAAAATTCACGAAGTATATGGCTTCGGAGTATATACGTAGCCATATGGCTACGGAGTATATATGGCGAGCGCATGCTGCGATCTTCTTTCCACGCGTTCTGTAACTAACTAACTTCATATCTCTCCAGAGCATGGGAGCCAGGCCGGACCGTCAGGAGCCAGTCCGGAACCACGGGCCTGTAGACGAGGAGTGCCGAAAGGTCGGTCGGCGGAGGGTGATCATCATGCTTGTCGCCATGCGGCGAGGACACCGCGATGTGACTGACAATCACATCCAATTCGTCGATAACCTCCCGTCACGCGTTCTATGTTCTATGATGTTTTGTTATCCTTTTCTCCATCCCAGAGACAATTCGGGGTCTCCGTGGATCGAACACGGGACCTACAGATCTTCAGTCTGGTGCTCTCCCAACTGAGCTAAGACCCCACCGTGTGATCATCAAGCTTGTCGCCTCAAGCTTGTCGTCCATGCGACGAGGAGACTACAATGAGCCCGCGACGTGACTGGCAACCTCAACCACTTCGTCGATAACCTTCCTGTGATGTGCTGTTATCATTTTCTCCATCCGAGAGACAACGCGGGGTCGTCTCACGCGGGGTCTCCGTGGATCGAACACGGGACCTACAGATCTTCAGTCTGGTGCTCTCCCAACTGAGCTAAGACCCCGCGGATCATGAGAACACATACGGTAACGACTACTGGTGTTAAGCATCGATCACTGCTGTTCTCTTCCTTCACACGTCCACTCGCTACTAAGCATCGATCACTGCTGTTCTCTTCCTTCACACGTCCACTCGCTACCGCCTTCAATTTCAATTACGGCGATATGATGCCATAATCTCCCTACAGCTCTTCACACATCCACACGCACGGGAGAGGTCCGAAATTAGTTAGTTAGTAGAATTAGTCGGGGTCGTCGTGGATCGAACACGGAGCTTACACCTTGTCATACATGCACACGCAAGACCGCAACCGCCTTGAGTTAAGTACGGCAACATAGTGCTTGGACCTCTTTCACGTAGAATTCTTCGGGGTCTCCGTGGATCGAACACGGGACCTACAGATCTTCAGTCTGGCGCTCTCCCAACTGAGCTAAGACCCCGAGTCGAACGCGCTAACCTTCCCATTCTGACGCGCGATTACACCTCGCCTTCAACACGGCTCGCGGGTTTAAGCTAGAATGTATTGACCTTGTAGCAGAAAGGCTTTATATACAAAAATCGTGGGCTGAGAGTTAAAACTTCACGATCGTTGTTCTGTAGTTTCTTTTTACTTTCTTGAAAGAGAAATTACCTACAGGACGCAAGGCTGCTTCGGACGTCTTCCGTTTTTTTTTTTTTTCTCATTGTTTGGTGCACCTCCGTGATCATCTTGGTTATGCACACCGTCCACGTGCCGTTGCAATGTTCGTCTGCTCAGAAGAGCCTTGCGCACCCGCAACGGCCGCGCGCTCGTCTTCCCTCACGTGCAGGGGGCAGGGCCTCGGCGAGCATCGAGTCCGTACGGTAGTCGCGCTCACAAGAAGGGGGTAATGCAGCGTTGTCATTAGTTAGTTAGTTAGTGAGTTAGTTGGTTAGTTAAACCTAATAACTTTAAGGTCTCAAGGGTTTTTAAAAGGTCGTCGACTGCTAATGTTGTTTCTAAACTTGTTCTGATGTGTAAGTATGCTCGAGTTCTTAACGACGTCGGTGGACGACGAGACAGGGGGCTTGCACAAGAACCTCGAGAAGGCCATGTCGCTGGCCGAGGATGAGCTCGTGGGTGTATCGGGCGAAATACTTGTCGGGGAGGAGGTGGAGCAAGAGGAGGAGGAGAAGTCCTCTCCACAGCAGAGCGACAGTTGTGCTGCTTCGGGTGTGCCGTCGGGCCCCCAGCCGCGCGTGCTGCTCGACTACGAGCTCGAGCAGCTCGTCTCGAAGCACGTCGCGACCGTCGAAGCGTCCTTCTACCTCAAACTCCAGTCGCAACTGTTGCTCGGCGACGCGCCGTGGGCACGCGTGCTCGTCGCGCTGTTTTGCATCTGGCTGCAGCAATTCGCGCTTCACACGGTCTCCGCTGTCCTCTTCCTGACCTGGAACTACGCGCACACCGACGACCCAGACGTGCTCGATAAGGCGTTCCCAGCGGGGATTTCCCTCCCGGCCAACTTCAAATATATGGTCGACGAGCTCTTCGACGGCCGCAGCGGCGCGTCCGTGCTCGGCGTACCGGTCCTCACGTCCCTTCCGTTGTTGTTTTGTGTCTTTGCTGTTGTCCTGACGATCCACGACGAAGTGGAAGAGCTTCGCATCGGGTTTCTCCTCGTGTGCCACCGTAGTCGTCTTTTCCAACCGCGCTGGCTGGCCGCGTGGCTCGTGGGCGTCGGCAGATTCTGCCTCATCCTCAAATTCTCCGGGACCACGATGCAATTGCTGGGCACCGCCGACGGTCCGGTGAACATAATCTTGAACTCTCTCGCCTTGGCCTTCATTCTGGAATTCGACAATTCTGCGGCCATGGTGTTGACCGCTTACGGGCCGCTCGAACACTCGTTTTTTGGGGTGCTCACGGCCCGCAGGCGCGTCAAAGACCTCCTTCGCTGCGATACAATCACCGACGGCACCCAAGGTCTGAGAAGCTCCCTCTTCGACATCCTCTCCCAGACCTTCGAGGCGAAAAGAACCTTACTACTCGCCTACAACGCGATCGAGCGATGCAAGCCTCTCGCGTTCTCCTTTTTGATTTTTAACGTCTCGTTTCGCATGCAACGATTCGCGTGCACGGCGAGGCTAGCGAGTGTCGATGACGACTTCACCTCGCATCAAACCACCATAACCAAACACTACAATTGGAGCGAGTACTTCATGGCCTTCTTCTTAACGACCTCGATGCATCTCGCGTTTGTCGTCTCTTCCCCCTTCACCTCCAACTACAAAATCCTCCTCCGTCGCATTGCCCTTTTGGTGCTCGACATTGCCATTCTCATCTTGGTCTACGAGACCGTCTTCCGCTGGTGCAACGACCTCGTCATCTTCAACTTCCACCAAGATTCCTATGACCTCTGGGAAAGTGTCTCCCCGATGCCGAGAAGACAAGGTCGCCACAACAGGAACGATGCCCTCCCATAGATGGATATTCGTCTTTGAAACCTCCGCCTCCTCCTCCTCCTCCTCCACCGAATTTTCTTCCGCCGGATCGATCGGATTAACCCTTCTTGTTGAATTGGCAATACCCTGATACGACGACGACCCTTCGGGAAGGGTGGTTGCGGATATTTACTTTCTTCGCGGCGGGGGCTGCGTCGTAGCATGCAACACCGACTATGGCCTCTCTTTTTGCGCAACCGTCGATAATTTGGCGTCAGCACGAATTAAGACCCAATTTTTTTGTTGCAACCGCCGGAGATTGGATGCCAAAGTGGTGTCAGCAGCCCAAAGGAGGGCGAGCTGGCAATCAATTGGTGTTGCGCAGGAAGCTGAAGTCATATCCGGCTTCCTACATGGCTGAGTGGACATTCTTATCGGCTGGTTCTCGTGGTTGACAGCACTCGATTTCTCCAAAAGCACTTAAATAGATCCGCGTCCTGGCCTCGAGGGGTTTGCGATAGCGGAAAGAGCCCCTGGACTGGGAGTAGTGTCCCGCACACCGATGGCGAAGAGGCGTGTGGTCACAGGATCCGGGCATGGGTCACAACTTCCGAGAGCGCAACTTCAAGCGCGCTTCCGTCCTCATACCGCGCATCGCCTTTCTCTGAAAGGTAGATGGCTGAGGCTTCGCGTGGTGCTACCGTCAATTCCCTTTTCGCTACGCCCTCATGATCAACGGCGCACAATGCTCGACACTTATACGCGTCGCTGTCTGCCTCGGAAATTTGTTTTACCCACAGCCAGCCTGTTTTTTTCTTGTGTCGCTGCCTCCCGGCGCGCTAGCTACCAGCCAGTTGCCCCCAAACCCTGTCGTCGACACCGCATTTTATATCACTCATTGCAATAATATAGTCTACCAAAAGAATTTCGGTCGGCAATTCAACGTGCCAACCCCAGAGGAGCTTTTCGAGGCTCTTTTGTCTCGAAGTTATTTATACCGATGAATTTAAACACATTGCTATCATGGTATAAGGCAACTACCAGGCTCACTCGAAGAGCCAGAATGAATGGTCGCAGAGGAAGTGAAAGAAAGAAAGACCACGGACGACAATCTTTCTCTTTAATCCAGCTCGCCTCTGGCGGTCTATTGCGGAGCGCAGCAAGTTGGCAGGAGGCAGACTCGATCGCCGCCCGCAATCTCACAACCAACGCCTTCTTCTTTGCTCACACAAAACCAGTACACTCCTGATTCAGGTCCGGCGTGGCACCCCATTTCAGGAGCAAGAGGGAGAGGTTGGAATGCTAGCCCTGGCAGTCTGCCAGAATGCGAGAAAGGAGAGCCTGTTGCGCGCCTGCGCACCTTCCCTGCGAAACACTTGACACAGGGTTTTTGACAGCTCACTGCGAAGAGGATAGGGAAGGAGAGCAAGCAGTCATACAGTCCTTTTTCAAGGGCGTCTGCTTAGAGGGGAAGGCGGGGAAAGCACGCGGGACTTGGGCGGCCAAAAGCTCGGAGACGCAGGTAGGCGTCACGCCGGGTTTAGAACCAGAGTTGCAACATTACGCTAATAACCCGTGCACACGTTCGTTACCGTGCCGCTGCGGGTGCATGCAATGCCTCTACTCATCATCGGACTTCAAACCAACGGATATATAGATTTCTGAAAAGTCTTCAACGGATCAACAACGGGAACGTGCCGAAGTAATAATAATAAGTCTGACCCAGTGTGAGGAGAGTCCCATGTCGAGCGTCGCCTTGTCGCACCAGCTCAGCGCGCTCCAGCTCGCGAGCGTCGGGAATTTCGGAGTCGCCGTCCTGAGTTGTGTCTACGGCGCTCACAACCTCATCATGTTGTTACTTACGTTCTTAGATCACAATGACGACGACTGCGGCGATCCGTTCGAGTCGCGGCTCGCGCGGTGCGGCTCGCCGGTCAGCGACGAGGTGTTCCACTTGCTCGATTTCTGGCCAACGTTCGCGTTCGCGCTTCTCACGTCGTTCTCGTTCGCGCAGTCCTCGATGCGTATTATGTTGATGCTCGAGGTGAGCTTTTCTTTCGTGCCGGCGATGCTCGTCACGCTCGACCTCAAGAAATTCGAGGTCCTCTCCCACGAAATTGAGTACCTCGACGAACTCGCGCGCGCGATCCTTTTGGCGGCGCTGTTGCGCAAGGCGCGCGTCATCAGCGCGCTCATCCCGTGCGCCCAGCTCCTCTCCTACAACTGCCTCGCCGACGGCGAACGAATATCCCACTACTTCGAATTCTGCTCGGGCCTCTTCTCAGCGGCGGCCACCTTCTGGCTCTGCATGGACAACAAAATCCAGGCCGAGTCCGAAATTATCTGCATCTGCCAGGCCCAAGGCTATTGCCGCAATCTCGACTCGCCTCACTCCGCCATTCGTCGACGCTCTCGTCGCGGCCGCGTCTCAATCACCCTCCCGACGCTGCTGCGTCAGGGCACTTCCCAAAAGAACCTCGAGGAAGCTCCCATCGCCGACTACGGCGCGGTGTAATTAGGAGAAGGCATGCTTTCCGTGTGGTAGAAAACGTATATATGGTACAGTTGTACAAGCTCATTCGACCATAAACCGCACCAACATATCACAGATTTTTGAGAAGGTTTATTGTCAGGGTCGTTGTTCGGCCATCAAGGAGAGGGTTAAAGTTGCTTAGATCGGCGTAGAGAACAGTAATTTCAACTGTGTTACCCTTCAGTAGAGTGAGCGCAGTGGTAGTCTGCCCTCGTCCTGTGCTCTAACAACGAGGACAGCACGGTGTGAATAACACAGCGTTTTTCTGAATTAAAAGTGACAGAAGTAAGAGAGCTAACCCTAGGATAGGGGGGTATCAACCCTAAATCAAATTTTCTATCTCTACGCCCTCACAGATTGAACTCGGTGAGCGAAATCTGGATCAAACTAAGCAGGAAGCGACTTTCCATCGACAAGTATGTGGAGAGTGTTCTGGACGGAATTGTACGGTGGAAGAGTAGCGGAAAGAGTAACTTGATGAGATGGTGGTGAAGAAGAGGTGGAATGAACACCGTAGGCGTTCTTGAACTTGTGGAACAAGTTGCAGGAGAGAAGTGTCGAAAAACGATCTGATAGTGAGTAGGACACCAGAGGGGACGAATGACCGAGTTGGCTTGGTAGTCACGAATGCGAAATTCTCGTTAATTGATATGACGAGAGGGAGCACTGACCTCAGGGAGATTAGCGACATGTAATGCGCTAGCGTTGTCAATAAGCAGGGAGATAGCGCGAGCTTGATCACGTGAAAATTGATAAGGGGGAGAAGAGAAGATCCTATGAAACCACTGGCATTCATCAGTGGCTGCGCTAGCGGGCTAGCGGCGATGAGTTCGGCTTCCATGGTGCCTTTGGCAGTAAGGGTTTGGCGTTTGCTAGACCAAAATACGAGGTTGCCAAATACGAAAATACATGCTCCAGAATGAGATCGTAAGCGAGGGTCAGAACTGCCAGCGAAACTGGTATCAGTGAAACAAATAATAGGTGAACTAAGATGATGCAATTCTGCAGAGAAATCTGCTGCCTCTTACCCTTATCCGTCCGTTGAGAACGTGATCTCTTCCTTACCCTTCTTCTTCCTTTCTACACAATCAAATAGTCCTCTGATTTGTGCCTACGCTCATCATCATGGTCTAGCGCGCCCCGAGGTATGTAGCACTATACACTTTACCTTTCTCGTGTAGTTCTAGATGCCGCCTGTCGTGTTCTGAGGATATAGGGAACATACCTTTTCATTCCCCGAATTAAATACTTCCAGACGTTCATGATGAGACGGGATGGTTTCCCAGGTGACTTACCACTGCTTGCTAAATGTTCTGCAGGTTATGGGCCCAGGCGGGTCCCTGAGAAATCATGTGTTAAAACGTGCACGTAACCTATGGGTATTGGGTCGTTACCGCGCCGACCTAGCCTCGCCACGAAAACACACTTGTAAATACAACGCCATTACCATTGGGCTGTATATAATACTTTTTTTTTTGCACACGTGATCGTGTAACCTTGTGTGCACCTGTTCATAGCATCGTATTGTCATGTCAATGTTGATGTGTGTGTAATTGGCTAACCTGTACTCTTGCACACATGTTATGGAATATTTTGGGTACGTCCACTCGTACATTCCATGGCAATGCTTAACAAGCTCCTTGAGAGCACCAGAACTAACCAGCTGCCTGAGTGACTACGCTTAGCGACACTACTCTGGACTCACAGCTTGCACAGTCGTCATATAGACACATTTTCCATCGAAAAATCGATGAGTGTACATAGACACCGATAGACAGACCCCCTTAGAATGTCTAGACAGTGTCAACTGCGTGACTGAACCCACAGGTTCCCCGTCAACTGCTATGGCAGAACACGCAGCACGAGCCGCACCCAAGGCGATCACAGGTGCGGATATATTGAAGCTCGAAGCTCCTGTAGTTGAGTTTCTTAACTTTTTTTTTTGTTGGCATTTCACCAACGAAGCTTTCCCCCACTTACCTGATGCAGAAGTAGCTCAGCTAACTACTGTCTGTTACGACTATGAAGTCAAGGCATTACGTCCTGAAATCAATGCTTGTCTCTTAGAAGAGGAACGAATCTTAAATCGCGCGCACCCGAAGGCACTAGCTTTCGACACTCGTGTTCGTGCCCCGGTTACCATGTTTTCGTTAACTGCAGCTGACTGGCACACTTACCAGAACACGTACGCTACATTCTTGCATACTTACTTCAATCTTGAAAGTGTTGGAAAACCGGCACTTGCGGCCTGGCCCGCCATCAATGAGATATACAACAAAAGCTATTTACCCAACAAGGCTCGAGCTATTATGCTCATCGCCTTTAGTCACTACGAGTCTGTTACGACTACTGATGTGTCTTATTTGAAACAGCAATTTAACTCTGTTGTTTATAATCCTAACTGGTATGTCCATGTATTTATCGAAGCTGTCCTAGCATTTAGGCAAATCTCTTACCAACTTAACCAGGAAGAGACTGACCTTCAATTCGACTTTGGCACTCTTTGCAGAAAAATCTATGAAGAGATACATCGGCATTATGCCGATAATACCAGCAACAACCGCTACGATCGTGGTTGGGTAGATTGGTGTTATATGTACGAAACCCGATCTTCATCTCGACCTGTACCAGAAGCTGAACGATTGTGTCACCCTACCAACCCAAGCTACATTTTAGAATACGCATTAGACCTTTACAATGTCGTATCAAATGGGTCGAACAAAAGACGCTTAGAACGCCCTGTTTCTTGGCAACCCTATGTCGAAGGTTTATCATCTCAACCAAAGCCAAAGTTACTCCTTACACATACTTTGGACTCATCGGACAAAAGTCTGACTCAAACTGCTAACACACTCGCCTTCATCACTTCGTCCCAACCTGGTACATCTTCCACGTTTAATGCTAGACGCTTGCGTAACTCTAATGATGCTCGCCAGCCTTTCTCTCGCAGCGATTTATCGTATTATCGTCCTGGTGATTCTTACGTCACCAAGAAAACTGCCGGACAGTCCCATGACCGTCCAATTTATCCCCGCACTTTTGACAGGTCCTCTCGGTCTAACATGAAATTATTAGATCGAACAAGTCACACCTTAAACACCCTGCGAGAACAGTGTAGCGAACTCACGAAGCATGTGACAGATAATGATACCACGGCTCAGCTACAACATAATATCAACAAGTTATTTGAGACTTTGCTACAATCAGCCGATATCCTGTCAACGACATCTACTGAGGACAACAGTAGTTTACTTCGTCTAAACGAACAGCTCATGTTTGCAGAAGACATCATTTATGATGTAGACGTTCATCTATCCTCGACCGAATAGTCGTTAAACTACGTGGAGCCACAACACCATACTGTCGTTACTGCTCCCACCCCAACAACAACTCCTCCTACTACAAACAAACAGGGTAATCCTTCCAATACTGTGTCTAACCTCTTTACCGCTTCCGCCATCTCGGCTTTACCACCAGCATTATTGTCCTCGCTATCTTCACAGGTCCAATCTGCCCTCAACCTACCATCACAAGCCGAAACCAAAAGGGATGCCGATCACACTTCTCTATCGTCATTTGACGAAAAGCACGGCATGGCTGATGAGGCTGACGAACCATCACCACCTGTTCAACCGATCATTATTCCAACGAGCCTGCTATTGCTGAAGAACTTTTTTACAGCCAGCCTCTCCACTACTTGCCCACATTCGGAAAACGCCTTCCTCACCAACTACATGAAGGTAAACAGTGTCCCTCCACATTGCTCTTTTCTATATTTTGACTCTTATGCTACCATCTCATTGATGTCCACCTACTATTTCGCAATGCCCAATCATATAATTCCATTGGACTCCACATACGCTCCGATTGTTATTCAGACGGCAACAGGACAACAACGGGCATCACACATGATGTTAGCACGCAACATCATTATTCCCCTACCAGATCATCCACAAGTTGGCTACGTTAAGATCGACTTCGCTTTATATCTTCAACCAGTGCATGACCGTCATCTCGCTATCCTGAGCATGCTCGAGTGGAACCTAACTAACTAACTAACTTCAGCCCTCTCCCGAGCATGGGAGCCAGGCCGGACCGACAGGAGCCAGTCCGGAATCACGGGCCTGTAGACGAGGAGTGCCGAAAGGTCGGTCGGCGGAGAGTGACCATCAAGCTTGTCGCCATGTGACGAGGAGACCGCGATGTGACTGACAACCAACTCGTCGATAACCTTCCGTCTTCGCCCCCCGGCTATACCCCGTCCCACTGCGAACGTTCCGGCTGCCAACCGGCCCGCCCGGGAGGCGAATAGGTGCCAACCTACGCCGGGAGGGCGGATGCCCTCGCAAGGCTTAGGATTCATGAGGCACCGTCCTCCATCGCCACCGCAGTCAGCGATCAGGGTAAGGGAGAGTGGAACCAGACTGATCTTACCACCGTGTTCAATGATCGAGCTGAGCCAAAGCTCAGCGCTGTCACGAGCCGCATAGACAAAGATGTACGTATACCCATGCACTATGTAGCAGCTAATCTACCCGCTCTCCCTTGTATCACTTACAACATCGCGCGCGACAAGCGGCTGGAACTTCGCTCCCTTGCATTTCCTCTCAAGCGATATCATGAAAACAGGGAGCTACTGGCATACTACAATTGCCTACTCCAACGAGTTTTACCAGATCGGCCGTGGATTCGCCCTTTGGTTCTCAATCTTCGGAAACAGAACAAATTTGTTCAGCAAAATACGCAGCCATTAAGTTGACTACTCTCACGGCCAGTTTTTCTCTCACAAGAGTCCAATCTCCGCAAACCCTCTGTCATGTTACTTTGTTCTGGTTTGTCAACTCCGGCGTTCCTGTCTCAAGCCACTAATGACTTAGGCTTAAATATCAATGTAAAAGTTGTTGTTGAGTCTGATGATACGCTTGTTCGTATGTTACGCCACCGTTTTCCTACTGTAGTATTATTTGAATCTCTCCCCGCCTTTATTAACCATCTTCACCTAATCTCACCAGAGGAAAGGTGCACATTCTATTGTGATATAATTGAGATCACTCCTCCCTGCACAAACAGGAATTTACTAAAACAGCAAAAGTCAGAAGACTTACACAGCCTGCTGGACGATTCTCTTTTCGACAGCATGCTGTCTGTCATCAAGCTACTCCAGCCCTTGGTACTACTGGCTGAGATGACGCCTCCGCATAAGTACTGTCATCAAGACCACATCACCGTGGCTAACCTTATCTATACTACCCTTGATTACTGTGTCGATGTTGTTGATAGGTTCCCGACCTACCTATGTGGCGACTACCAATCTAGAGAAAGGTGGATATGCATCGCACGCAGATATTCTACTGGACCAATTAAACTATCATCGTGGCCCATCCTCCATCCACGCCCCTTCCTAAAGATCGTGGATGATCTACAAGCTATTCCCAAGCGCCTTTGGCTACCTAACCACATATCCAAAGACTGGATCCGGGTGTTCCCCGATCCTCCATATATATCCGTTCCTAAAACGCTGGCACCTTACTCTCGCACAGGTTCTGCTCAGCTTACTCTGGCTGACCTTGAATCCCTCAATATGTTACTGCTTCGCCTTCACTCACAACAGGCTCACGAGCAACGTACTCACTCTGTTCAATCCGAGTGTACGTACCATCAGTTGTGCTTTAAACGCTCCTCTATGGAGCCATTACTCAATGCAACACATCCTATACACGTCAAGATTTTTACAATCCTCTATAACGTGTTTGCAAGCTTACATACTAACTCACCCACTCCTGTGTCCTATTACATAACCGTTTTCGAAACTAACCAGCCGTCACACAGGCTATTACTTACAACCTCATCAACATCACACAACTCCTACTTCTTAACTGGTGGCCACCATTCCGACGGCGACCTCACCATAGAGAACGCCACCACAAAAAAACTCCACTCACATTAACGCCTTTGGGAGCACGTATACGTTCACTGCTTCCGACATCCCCCGCGACCGGGACAGGTCCATATATCTGGAGCCGTTTATGGGTTACTTGTGGATAGTCCAAGCCCTTCCCCAAGTTGGCTCCGCTACCACCTATGGCACCGCCATACAAAACCTCGTGTCCAGATGCGCTCTCGTGATGCCTGGCTGCCTTACCTACAAGGCCACCGACAACTCTTTCGATTACAAGGATTCTCTTTTTGCTCTGGAAGATCATCACCTATCTCATAGTCGCTATATAGGGTACCTTCGTGGAAGTGACCGCAAACTCGGCTCTAAAATCCACTCCATGCATGCTCCATTGCCTACCGTCCGAGGGTACGCCAATATTATTTTACTCGACCCCCGCAACGGGAAATTACGCTACCCCACTCGACCGGAGTTGATTCGTGCTAACAACCACACCAAACAACAGGAATCTTTCCTCTTGTCTCTACGCCATGACCTTTGCTGTGACATGCTCAGCAATGCTCTGCCTGCCGGTACGTACAGCACTCTGTACAAGCACCTTTCGCTCATCGTCGCCGATATTAAATCCCTTATGTTGGACCCTACCTTCCAACATACTGCTGCCGTGACGAAGAAATCCTATGTATCCAATTTCATGACCGTTGACCAAGCCTCCACCACGTGCAGCACAGATACCTTGTCTTTGGCACAACCTTTTATGATGTCTATTTCCAGCAACTGCTTGACCGAAATGTCGTTAAACTATATATCGTCGTCCTACGAAGATACTCTCGCTACTCGTGATAATGAGGACGCACCTCCAAGTGACCCTGCTGTGCACCAGGATGACGACGCACCGCCTTCCCCTGCCTTAGACACCGAACTCAAGTTCGATGTTCGGCGCAAACGGCACATTCCCGCTCATCCAATTCCTCGTAAGTCCCTCGCACACGGATCCACCGAATATCTCAATGCCAAAGAACGTGCTAATCGCTTTCACCGGGTGCATCACTGCCCCGACAACGTCGCTGCCAAGGCCCCCAACGTACTTGCTCGCCCTGGATTCTCTGCTTCTGACATACCATATCGCGACTTATGCACCGACTGCATCGCACACAACAAGCGCCACCCGCACAAGCATTTCAATGCGACCAAGCCTTCTTTGAGCAAACCCACAAAGCCGGTGAAGTCTGGGCGTGCGACGACGGCGATGTGACCATCCCATCCGAATGGGAGGCTTCACACATATCATCGTCTTCAAGGAACTCATTTCGAAATTTCTCTTGGTGTACTTTACACGCACCACCAACGCCACGGAGTTCACTCAAGCTCTGGATTTTGTGTATGACTTTTGTCGTACACAACTCAACGTGCACATGCGCACCCTCTACTCCGATGCATTCAAGCCCTACTTTAGCCAGCACATTACCTCCCCGTACCGCGTCGATAAGGGCATTCAACTCATTGCCTTCCCGCCGTACATGCACCACTTTAACTTTGAAGTTGAGTCTGCCATCGGTTTCATCGCCTCCGCCTCCTCAACTCGCCTTCGTTCTCTCCTTAATGCTCACTATCGTGGCGCCAAGATCGTGGAACCCGCTATCATGTTCCCATGGGCGGTGATACACACCGTTCAAAGCTATAACCTTCTCCCGAACGCCACGCTCGAGCGCATTCATCATGCTATTCTGAGTCCGCAACAGCTACTCTACAACCAACTCAGCACTCCCCAACACGATATGCTCAAGATTTTTGGCGCTGAATGTTACCTCCTATTGGAGCCCATGAACACCACAAGTGGGAACCGTGCCGCCGCAAATATCTGTATCTCTGTTGCGCCAACGCACAAAACCCGCTCGTCTCCCCACGCGTCGACCATCTCGCTGACGTCGTCCTCAACCCTGAAAACGGACAAATCTGTGTTTCGTCCAAGCTGCAATTCCTCTACATGTTGCAGCACCCTACTCCGGATCCTGAACTAGCTCCTCCGCCACACGCTCCTTCCGCGCCTTTCTCGCTCACACCCCACACCACTATGCAAGACCATGTCATTCAGAGGGGGACAAGGACTCCTCATCCTCAGAGGGGGCACTCCCCACCTCCTTCAGCTCCTCCTTCTTCGTCCCCTACTCCGGCCTCTTCTCCATCTTCTGACGCTACCGCCGACGAATCTGGCTCTATGTCACCGCCGCCCTTGCTTCCTTCTTACAAAGACCTTTTTGCACAAGATGACCTCATTCTTGTTCCAGGTTCCAAACAGCCTAACACTCGCAAGGCCACTTCTATGAAAACTATCCGAGCCCGGTTACAAGCGTCTACTATTGGTGCTTACAAAGCCGCTGGTGGCAAGCTCGCCGATTTCCGCTGGGATCTTCGCCACCACTTTCTTACGTTCAAGTCCCCCCCCCTCTCCGCCCTTCATCTCCGTGGTGGTATCCTCTGGTCTGCTATCTGCTCAGAGGGAGAACATGCGTTGTTAGCTCGTCTTCTTCTCCCGTTGCGTACTGACTTACTTGCCCGCTACCTGCACGTCGATGGTTACTTCGCCCACGCCAAGTGCGCATCCAGCATCCCAGCTGCAACCTTTTTAACTGCTGATGGTTCGCCTACGTGCCCTATTCCTCAGCCCCTTTTATCTGCGTTCACTGAACACGCTGCTGCCTTCGGCACTTCTTCCTTACAATATGCACTTACGTACCTGGCGCCGACCAGCTTTATTGCTCACAACTCATCCGAGTTTGGCGCTACTTCTGCATCTCTGGCTGACTTGGAGGAATACCTACTGGTCTCTACAGAGTTTATCACCCAGGTCTTACGTACCGACCCTACTATCCATATCCAACTGGAATCTGCCCCTACTACTCCCACTGACGCTGTTTCCGCTTATCCCGAAGTTGCGCACACTGCCTCGACCGCAACGTCGCTAAACTATAATTCACCAGCCATTGTTGGTCCTGACGAATATAAGGTCCAAGAAGCGGACGTTTCCATTGACGAATATAAACTTAAGTGCCTCCACGGTTTGTCGCCTGAAAACAGGCACGCCTACCTCAAGGCCATCGCCAAGGAACTCCACGACATTATCCGCTTTGGCTGCTTCAAACTTTCCTTGCCCGACGGTGTCTCTCGTCCTATTGACAGCAAGATGGTGCTGAAGATTAAAACAGACTCTGCAGGCAAATACGTTAAGCACAAGGCTCGCCTCGTACTACGTGGCTTCCTAGCATCTCTTGGCGCCGATTTCTTTGGTACCTTCAGCCCCATGGCCACTATGACCGCAATCCGGGTACTACTAGCTATTGCAGCATACAAGCAATTGCCTGTCTACCATGCAGACGTCCCGAACGCCTTCGTTCAGTCTGACATCGATGCCAATGTCTATGTTCAATTACCAGACGGCATCAAGCTTATCGACCCCGATGACGCTAAGTACAAGGGCCGACGTCTACCGAAACTGCTGAAGTCACTTTATGGACTTAGGCAATCACCATCCCTTTGGAACAAAGAGATAGACGGCTTCTTCCGTAGCCTTGGTTACAACGCCTGCATTCGGACTCTTGCCTATATGCTCGAGTATCCGCACATGCTAAGTTCGTCGTATGCAGTCTGTCTGTAGACGACATTGTTATTGTGTCCAATGACGACCCTCTTCGTACTGAATTACAGGATGCCCTCCACAAACGGTATGCTGTAGAGCAGTTTGAACCTGTCCATACCCTCCTAGGCATGCGTGTGTCGCACATCTGACGGCTCCATTTCTCTGGATGTGCAAGCCAAGCTGGATGAACTCTTCGCTGATCACCCAGTCTTGCAGCAACTGACCCCGCTTAAATATGTCATCGTCCTTCAAGTATAAAGATGGCACTCCCAGCACTGAAACAGAGTTGTACATCAATTCGCACTTTGCCACCCTCCTTGGCAAGCTGGTGTTCATGCAAGTTGCCTGCAGACCTGACTTCTCGCAAGCCTTGGGCAGATGTTCGCGTGGTATGCATGCACCCACGTATGTTCACGTCCAAATGCTAGAGCATTTGCTTCGCTACCTCAAGAAGCCGGAAAACCGCTCACTTCGCCTCTGGTTCCATCCTAAAGGTAATGCCATTGAAGCTCACCTTCGCACTGTCTCCGCTAATCGAATTGATCTATCCACTGTGGTCGACTACCAACCGCAGGATGTATCTACTGGACAGTTTGACCCCTTAGTTGCCATGGTTGACGCTGACAATGCCCCTTCCTTAGCACAGGAAGATAGGAAATCTACCACCGGGTTTGTCTTCTATCTTTTCAACTGCCTTATTGGTTGGAAAAGCAAACTTCAACCGATTGTCTCCTGCTCAACTCACGAAGCTGAGTTGATTGCCCTCAGTATTTGTGCTGATGAAGCTGTTTGGCTACGCAAGCTGCTGTTGGAACTCTCCTTTGTCGTCAACCCCACCTTCTACGTCAACAATGCTAATGGTGAGAACACCGCTGACCCTGTTGACTTCGATGACAATGACAACCCAATTGCTGAAGATATGCGCTTCATCCCTCTCTTGTCTGACAATGCTGCCGCTGTTCACACCTCTAATAACCCAGATGGGTCCTCTCGATCCAAGGCACTGTCGACCAGATGGTTTAAAATCCGTGAGTACATCTCGCTACAGAAAATACGAGTCCATCATGTTCCCGGCAAGCTGAACGTGGCGGATGGTTTTACAAAGCCACTTGCTGCTGAGTTCTCCACTTTTCGTTCTCTACTCGGTATGCATCATGCCTCTGACGACAAGCCTTTACAGGATTGAAGATGCCTAACTCTAGTGACCGCAACGTCGTTAAACTAGCCCTGGCCTTACCTTCTTTTGCCACAATTTTTTGTGCACGTATACTCACCTCAGTCGCTGACGACGTTCCAGGACGGCCTCAGTATTGACTATGCTGCTTACAGCGAGGAATCTCTCTCCTTGAGAACTTCCGTGTCCCTGTCACCCATTTCTCTTTCTTTTATGCGAGTGGAACTCACACTGACCTATGAGTCTACTGACTTTTCATTGTTTGTAGACCTGATCACATTCACATCCATGCGCTTACCCATTACTATACTTTGGGAAGCTGCTCCTGCTATTGTTTTTATTGGCTGCTACAGATGCCCCAAACGCGAACGTTTCATTTTGTCGCTTTCTTTTACGCATGCCTCAATGATCGGGGCAACCTACATTTTTGCTCACCACATATAATTGAAGTCACAAGCACCTAGTGAACTCCACTGAAGTGCTGAGTCACCTCACACAGATGACCACAAGAAGAATGGTCACATTCCATCTCAACTGTCACCACCACCGATCAGGTGCCCATACAACCTATCGTATGTGCACGTAATGCTACTTCCTTCCAACCCCCTGTGATGGTGCTCAGCTGGTCATATACGCGCAACCATCATACGCACGTATCATTTGCCAAAGGAGCTACATACTCTTGACTAGCAGTCTAACGCAATATCCGTCACTTGCTCATTTAGTCTTATCAGTAACCGATGCAGCCAGATTCCACCACTCAACTGCCATTCGCACTGGATTCCGGCTTATTACTCAGATGCACCTGGATATCTTAACTTTCTTGTAACTCGTGTTCGAACACAGAGTCGACAGCTCAGGCTATGCAAGCCATCCATTCAGCATTTGATTACTACTGTTGCTCGATCGCGTGTACAACATCTTAACAACTAGCATCATCCTTGATGATAGAACCGCTATCACTCTGATGTAATGTTCGGCCACACTTATGTTCAGGCAGAACACTAAGGGTCTTTTAACTTTTAAACCAAACGTCGTTAAACTACCACACTCCACGCTAGACGCTACTCTGGAGATATCTTCGCCATCGTTACCTACGTCTTCTGCTTCGCTTGCTGATTTCGACGTCTTGTGCCAACAAGTCGACCAACTCCAGGAAACTCTTCGAATGTATATTACCGAGGCTGCCATTGCTTCAATCACCTCCCTGGAGAACCGGTTCTTCTCCTACAGCCAACACCCACGTGTTCTATACTGTACAAGATCACAGAGCTGTTGTCTCGCTTAACACTCACCGCTCGATCCTAACTCACTGTCTGTTGTATCTGTGTTTTTAAATGTTATGTTCAAAAGGGTCAAAGCGACTCTCAGCTCCACCAAGTCCAAGTCCAAGTCCTAAGACCCTTCTATACTCTTGATGCTTCGTATGTGACCCTTCTGTGACCATCAAGACTGTATTCCTCCTTTTTTTTTTCCCCCTTCATCATCATCTTTCTCAAGAGATGGCTCCCCTAAAGTCGCACCTTGCGCTTCTAAGACTAATCCTTCGAGGGGGGTGCAGAGAAATCTGCTGCCTCGTACCCTTATCAGTCCGTTGACAACGTGATCGATTCCTTACCCTTATTCCTTTCTACACAATCAAATAGTCGTCTGATTTGTGAGGTCCTTCTTAGCGCTCATCAATCAGGTCTAGCGCGCCCGAGGTATGGAGCCATATACACTTTACCATTTCTGTGTATTTCTGATTGCCGCCTGTCGTGTTCTGGGGTATAAGGGAACATACCTCTTCATTCCCCGAATTAAGTACTTCCAGACGTTCATGATGAGTGACGGGAGTTGGTTTCCCAGGGACTTCACACTGCTTTTGGTGCTTGTTGGTGCTACTGCTCTGCACAAATTCGGGGTAGTTGCTGTAAGATGCTGAATAGCGGGCGTAAAAAAAAAAAAAAACAAAAAG
>JAQMWT010000426.1:0-22619 GCA_029834535.1 Chrysophaeum taylorii
TCGTGACTCTCCGAAGGTTCATGATCGAAGCCGTCGTCGCAAACGGGATGTCGCAGTCCTCTCGAACGTCTTGGCCCCGCCCCATCCCTCTCGAGAGAATCCTCGATGTGTCCGTTCTGTCATCCACGCCGCGCGAAATATGTCCTTAATCCCCGCGGTTCTTGGCTCCGTGTCAGACGTGTCCGAGGGAAAAAAAAACCCCCCCCCCCCGTTGTTTGTTTGCGCGATGAGGGCCGCGATCTTTGCGCCCGAGGAGCCCCGGACAGCCTTCACGCGCTTCGCTGAGCCGCCCTCAAACTCTTTCGTCGAAGCGCGATCACGGCGCCCAGCGAGGCGCTCGCACAGCAGCCCCTGGGACACGCGACGGCGAACTTCTCCTCGCACAACCACTCGCGTAATGTTGTCGTCGTCGTCATCCCGAATTAGTTCCCGGAATCTTTTTGTCGCAGGGAAAGAAAGAGAGAGGGAATCTGGAAGAATGAAGGGGGTCGAAGCACGGAGGTACAGGTGTGTCGTACGGCTAGTTTTTTAGTGCTACCTGGCGTGCCACGAACTCCGAGCCGCCGCTCGCGTCCGTTGCCCTTGTGTGGGTCCAACTGGACGGGGAAAAACAAAAAATGGCTGTTCTCCCGCCACCGGGAGATGAAACTACACCAACAACTTCCTGTGCCTGGTCCTCGTCACTATGGAGTATGCGGCTTTCTTTATTATCAATGAACGTATATCGATTGGTAAACACAGAAAATCAGGGTGACGCATGTCACTGAAAAGAAATGATGTCAGGGATGTGGGGAGACACTGGCATCATCAGAACGGAGTAGGTGCCCCTGATAAAGGGGCCTAGACAGGGTAAGCCTTAGGAGGCGGAAGTTGCCGCCACAGACCCCCCTGGTAGAATTCGAGCTGCCCCAGCGGGTGCTAGCGCGAGGAGCGCAGCTTCGCCTTACGATGCATCATCTCGTGAACGAATCTTCTGGTAAACACGGGTGATGATCGGTTCAGGAACCTCGACCACTGCGTAAGAGTAAACTTGGGGATCAACACATCAATCTCGTGCGGAGCGAAATCCGTGACACAAGGAGGTTGTGTTGGAGGAAATTCGGACTTGTCGGTGAAACTTCGACCTTCAACGTCCTTGAACTCGGGCTTGAGCTTTGCGGTGCGAAAGGTGAGAGGTCGGCTTGAAATAAGCGACATCATCGTTCGGACCCAAATCAGAGAAATGTAGAGCAACACGATCATTTTGGTAATCGTAAGGCTCGTAAACTTCAGCAACATAAAATCTTCTTGCGCCAATCAGAGCGCTTCCGGTCGGGAATCCGGAAAACAACAAACTTCCGTGCTGATAATCATCACGGAAGGTTTCTTCGGGTTTGCGGATGGCTTGATCATGATCGGAGGTACCATCACAGGCGTGATCTGACTAACATGAACACGTCGTTCTTCGGGCGGAGAGTCGAGAGACTCATCCTATAGGTTGACCGGGAAAGGGACGAAAGGCGTTCCTTGATAATAAACGGCCCTCGCCATTCCGGTCGAAGTTTGTTCTGAAGGAAAAAAAATGGTGAAGCAAAACGTGCGATCCTTCCTTGTATTCAACATCAACATGATGAGCATTGTAAGCCCAATCGTTGTTTCTTAAAGCTTTATCACGAGCCTCGCGGACGATCTTCGTATAATATTTCAAATCGTTCACGAGTTTCGGCGACTGCATCAGAGCGAGTCTTCGGCAATATCGCGGATCAAAGCGGATCCATAAATCCATGGCGTGTAGTCAGTCGGCAGCATCGGCTGACGGTTCAGGCGCAGCATAAAGGGAGAATCTGCGTGCCTGGAATAAACTTGCGGTCGTAGCAAAACGCAATATAATGAGAAAAGTCAGGCCAATCCGTAATGTTCCGGCCCTGAAGGCAAGCACGGAGGAAGGCCTTGATAAATCGGTTGACACGCTCAGCCGGGTTCGACTGGGCATGATAAAATCGTAGTTTGGTATCGTGTGTCGCAGTCTTATCGTTCAAAACATCCAGAATCAAGAAATGCGAGAACGGATCAAAAAATACTAGAAGATACGTCTCGGGACCAGCGCTGGGCAAGGGTCCAAATAAATCCATGCAGAGAACAGCACCATCACCATCGTAGACGGGCTGCTGCAAGAGTTTCGGCTCAGGCGTACGAGCTTCCTGGCAAACTAACATTCAGCAATGAAGACTCCAACTTCATTCGCATGTGAGGCCACCAAAATCGTTCTTGGATAGCCTGGACGGTACTGTGACGTCCCATATGACCACCGTTAACCGGAGTGTCATGGTAGAGTCGAATAATGCGCTTGCGCAACGTAGCAGGTGCAACAATCATCGGTGCAAATCAGCAGAAATGCGGTAAAGAACGTCTTTAACACGACTTCGAATCGTTCGTTCGCTCGGGAACGTCGCGGCGTCTGACCTTGGGCCATTCGGTAGCGAATATCCTCGCAAGTAGCATCAGATTCTTGCTCACGTGCGATCTCAGCGAGCGTCATATTATCGGGTATCTTATCGATATAATCTTTGTAAGCTGCGTGGTCCTTGAAGACCTGTGGCTCATCGCGCGCACGGTTCTTCCGACGTTGTCTCGTAGCGTGAGACGTAGCCAATTTCATCGGATCCTTTTCAGATCTTCTTCCTCGTCTTCCGGCAGTTCGGTCGTAATAAACGACATTATGAAGTGGCAGCCGGGGCGGGAACTCCTCGGTCATCAACAGGTCGGGAAGCTCTTGGAACACTAAATAAGCGTGGTTCAAAGTTCTCCAAACTCGTCAGTCTCGATGACATGATCTATCGGTTGCGGGAGAGACAGTCAGGGATACTCATTCCCGGTGACTTTCCCGGCTTGTAACCAAGTTCAGGGTCAAAATTGGCGAGGCGCATCGCCCAACGAGCAAGCTGCCCAGACGAGTGCGTCGCCTTGCGTAAAACGTCAAATTTCGGTGATCGGTCTCCAAAACAGTCCGGTGCCCTTCGATGTAGGCTCGAAAGTGCTCTAGAGAAAAGTATAACTGCCAGCAGCTCTAGCCGACGGGGCTCATAATTCCGCATCTCCTTCGGCACAGCTCGGCTCCAATATTCAATCACTCGTTCTTCTCGAGTCACTCTTCCGGCATCGTCCTTGACTTCGACAATCTGGAAGAGATATGCTCCAAGTCCATCCTTGAGCATCGGATCGGATCTGAAAAGGCAGATCATAATCGGGTGGTAGACTCCTCTGGAATCAACCAAAGCTTCAATAATCGTATCCCAGGCTTTCTGACACTCGGGCGTCCACTCGAACTTTACACCTTCGAGGCATAATCGTCTCAGCGGTTCCACGATCTTCGAGTAGCCCTTCACAATCGCCGGCAGTAATTACTCATGCCGATGAAAGAGCGTATCTGGGTCTTCGGAGAAGTATTCGGCAAAGTACCTGGAATCGGCATCTTCTGTAGTGCTTCCAGCGTCTTCGGATTCGGCTTCAAGCCTTCTGGGGTCGAAATGTGTCCCAGAAACTCTATATCGTCCTTGAGAAGGTGGAACTTTGCGGTTCGACCGCTGTACCCTCTCTGTGCCAAATGACACATCACTTCGATCAAAACTCGTAAGTGTCGATGAAGATCGTCGGATCCCATCATAATATCGTCAACAAACGCAACCAAGTTTTGATACATCCATTTCGAAAGGCCACTCGCCATTTGCTTGCAGAAAAGAACTCCGGCCGTCTTCACACCTAGAGGTAATCGCAAGAAACTATGAGCGCCAAGTGGGCTAACCATCGTGACAGCGTCCTGCGCTGCCGGATCCAAACGAAGGTTGTGGTATCCCCATCTAATATCGATGCATGTCCGCCATCGTCTCATGGCGAGAAAAGCTAAAGCATCATCTTGTCGAATGTTCGGCCAACTGTTATTGACCAATTGATCGTTGAGCTGACGTAAGTCAACTGCAGCACGGAACGCGTTTGACGTTCCAATCTCAGCTCCTTTCTTTGGAAGCATCAACACAGGAAAGCCCCAAGGTGAGTTGGCCGGACGAATGACTCCATCCCGGCACCACTCGCTGATCTGCTTGCGGAGACAATCGAGCTTCGCAGGCGTCAATCGGTAGGGCGTCATCTTTATCGGTCGCGGATTCGCGTCTTTGAATCGTAGAGACACAGGAGGTGAGTCCACAGGTCTCATAATCGGGTCGAAAAAGGCCCAAGAATATTGCGCACAGTGACGGAGCATCAGTTTCGCATCGTCATCTAAGTGCGGATTGTCAGGAATTCCCAGCTCCTGCACAACCTTGTCTTCCTTCGTGGGAACTTGAACTTTCATAGCTTCATTATCCTTGACATGCTCGGGAATTTGCGGCAGCGGTGCACCCTCAGCATCGCGCGGCGCATCTTTCCATGGCACATCGAACTTTTCTCATATTTTAGCCTCACTTCCGGGTGGCTTTTGTTGATCCTCTCGCCTTTGACACGAACACTCGGCTCGCTCTTAATCTTCGGTTCCTGATCTCGCTCAGGATCTGGCGGAACGTCCAAATTTGATTGTCGGGGTGGTCCAGCAGAAGAAGCATGAGACGTCCCCGGCTCATCTGTTGCAGGCGGAATCAACGGTACCTCTGGAGGTTTCCATTTGGTGTGATCTTGGAGATCATCAGTCGACACCCATCTGACGACACGTGTGCGCGTGTTTAACAGCGGAACTTGTACGTGACGAAGGGTGGTTTCATCAATTTGCAAATAATAATCAAACGGTCGGTCTGCAGGACTCAACGCTGACGGCAAAGCTTCGCCGCTCAGGTGAAAATCCTTGGTCACAGAGTTGTGCAGATCGAGTACTAATAAGGTCATCGTGTCTGGTGGCACGACGGACGCCAAGTGTTTCAACGAGGTCGTCCTGGAGAAGCCAGCCCAATCAAAATCAAGGGGCATCGTCAGCAACTCCGAAGTCATTTTCAGATTCAGAGATTTGTAATCGGAATGGTGCGGTCCTACGCGAAGCGGGACACGCGCAACGGTGTAAGCTGCGTCTGTCGCGGCTCGTGATGTTCCTAAATTGTTCATCTGAAGTAAATGTCGTTCGTCGGCGTAGCCAAGTGCTGCGGCGAACTCTTGCTGCATATTCTTGCAAGTCTTTGGAACTGCGCGCAAATGGAGCGGATGGCTGGAAACCAACAATCGCACGCGACAGCTCATCAAACTGGGAGTTATGTCGTAAAATGGACGACGTACACGCAAGGGTGTAAACGCGCAACATAAGAAATAATCGAAGCCTCCAGCTCTATCAGCCAAATGAAGAAACCAGCCATCTTGCATAATTTCATCGTCCAGTGGGTAGCGGTGACTCCTTTCCCAACATCTCTGGAGGTCAAGTTGCACAGAGCGGAGTGTACGCAGGGTGGCGACGCGACACACATCGACGACGACCATTCCGCGTAGGGTAAATAAGATTCGATCAACCGTAAGGTTGTAACATAGCGACCACACAGTGTGTGCTGCACCACAGGAATGTTCGGAAAATTCTTATGGTGGATCTGGTTGGCTGTGTCCGACGCATCGAGTGCTAGCACGACTCGAAACGACGTCCCACACGTTTCGTTGGCTTGTTGGAGACCTAAAGTACTGCCTCCGGCTCCACTGAACAGCATCACCACCTTGCGATAAGTGATTGGAAGCTATTGAACCTTTTCGTATCGGCGGCGGATCTCCGCTTCGGTGATCTCGCGGCATTTCTTTTCATCTTCTTCCGACCTTCGAGCGAAATCGTCGCTGCCTTCGGGTCGTTTGAGGGTGGACTTGTCCGCAACAGCGGTCGTAGCGTCCTTCTGCACCGTGCTCAGCAGCATCGGCGGGGGAGATTCGTCGCATCGCGTCAAGTGACTAGCGACAGAAACGGTGAAAGAAAGGTTCCCCTTGTCGTTTCCTTCTTCACATTCTTTCGTAAGTTCGTTGATCGTAGAGACGTTCAACTCATCTTCGTACCTAACGATACCGCCAATCGCAAGGACTTCGCCTTGAGTGACGACCGTCGGCACTTCTTCCGCGGCAGTAACCAAAACCCGAGCAGCGGACCGGTCGTGCTCTTCGCAAGAAGAACACATTCCTCCGACAACTCCCAACTGCTCGTTTTCAGCAAACGTAGCGACCAAAACCTTTCCCATTTCCATAGGTTTCGACAAAATAACCGGTAGATTGTAAGCTCGACCGGGCTCAATTTGAAGCGTGCGCGCAGCATAAGCAACTACTTCCTGCTCGGCTTCTCCCGGAGCTGGGGAGAATTTTGTCGTAGCATGTCCCCGCGTAGCCAAGGCTACCGTACGTTCCGGCGGCGGGCTTCGGAGATCTTTAATCGTGCTCAAACGAGTGTAAACTCGAGTCTTGACCAGGTCGAGACTCTTCCGAAAGGCATCGTGTTGATGATTGTAAATCGGTACGGTTATCGGATCTCGATGGTAAATAGATCGAAAGGTTACGATGGGTGCATCGACTCGTTCATCCTTAACTTTAATCTTCTTGCGCCCGTAGACGACTTGGGTTCGATAAAAACAGATCCGATCGTGGGGATAGTCCACGACGGCTCCTAAAACTCGTATATCGCGCCCTCCCAACAGGAACAGATAGTTAGTATCGGCTACAGTAGCGACAATGGGGGCAGCGATGTCGTCGGCGAGGGCGACCCGAATCGCGATCCAACGATAGATCGTCGTCGTATTCAACCCTGATCCGTACAGCTTGCGCTTAATCGGAAGTTCGCCTTCATCGAAAATCAACTGATCTTTGGCCAACTTTGTGACCATTTCTCGGCAAATATAAGAAACATCTGCCATGCCATCGACACCGATGGTCGTCGAGAATTTTGGTCCGTCACGATTCCTGTAGATGTGACAGGCTATAAACGTAAGAGTACCCGTATCTAAACAACTGAGGGTAACCAAATCATCTTCGATCGTCTTGCCGTCTCGCGGTGTCAACGAAGTGTGAGCACATCGGGCTCTGACTCGCTCATCTCCGGGGTTGGGCATCGATACCGCGGCTTGAGCTTTCGTATCATCTGTTGTTGGCGTCTTCGCCATAACGCTCGCGTCAGCCTCTTTATCTGGCGGCTTCCGCTCTTCCTCTAAGACAATCTCGGAGGGAATCAACGCTGGTAGGGGACCTGATCTTCGTAGTTCTTGGAAGCAAACGACCCCTCCCATAAATCATTCAGTTCGTCGTTCCAGAATGCATCTGTGAATTCATTCGTCGCCGGTTGATCCTCACCATCATCGGCGATCGGTTCTGTGTCGGCTGCGGCTTCGAGTCCGTAGCTGAGCGGTTGTTCTGGTGGCTTCTTTAGCAAGAAATTCTGAGTTTTCGTCCACCAATCCTGCAGGTTCCACGTCGGCTCGTCTTCGTCCCACTTGAGAGCGCTGCTAATCTTCTTCTTAAATCTATCCTTTTCTTCCGGCGGCGTATCCGTGGCTCGATCCGTAGTAACCGAAACCGTTTCGGGGGGGTCCGCAGGAAAAGATGGCGTCGTCCCCGACGTCAACTCTATCGTAAGATCGTCGTCTGCATTACTCGCGCTGGTCATCGTCTCGTCAGTCGAATGAGCGCACAAGCTATCACTGCAGAAATCCATGTCTGGCTCACAGCCAGTTCGGTCGCCAACGGTCGTCTCTGGAGGGTCCAAAGATAAGCCGATGGCATCGAGGGCTTCCTCGTCAAAAATAAACGGCTCTCGGATATATTTCAAAATCTTGAGGCAATACTTCTCGTTCAATCCTCGTATCCGTCGTACCACGGAACCGTACTCCTCATCGTCGACATCCCGACGTAAATAAAAAGACGCTGGGTGATCGAGGTCTTTACACAGGTCTTCATACTTCTTTAAGTGTTCTCGAAAAATCGGTGCGACTGTGTCGCGCAGGGTCGCGGGAAGCAGATATCGTAGTTTCTCCAAGCTGAAATGGTCTTCGGCTAACGCACTCATCACCGCGCCCGCATGTAAATCGAACTGGTCCTGATCGCGTCCATCGAGAACCAGTTTAAAAGCTTCGGTTTTTAATCCAGAGGCTGATCGCCGCTCCTTGTTGCGATCGTGTTTAGCTAACGCGCTGGCGAATCGATCTGTAAACCCCATCAAGAACTCTTGGGTGTCGATCCTTCCGT
The DNA here is from genome assembly GCA_029834535.1 of Chrysophaeum taylorii. Classification (NCBI taxonomy): domain Eukaryota; class Pelagophyceae; order Pelagomonadales; family Pelagomonadaceae; genus Chrysophaeum; species Chrysophaeum taylorii. The sequence continues at coordinate 8,152 of JAQMWT010000426.1, forward strand.
CGCCGCGCGTCTCCTCCTTTTCTTCTTCATCATCGTATTCATAGCGCGGCTTCCTAGCTTTCGAGCGTGATCGTGTAGTTGGCGGCTCCTCCTCAGCTCGGGACTCCGTGCTGCTCGCTCGCCTTGATCGACTCGGCGTACGCAACTCGTCTCTTTCACGTGTCAACGAGCTTACTTGATCTTGGAAGGCGTTTGCTCGAGCGTTGGCCCTACGCAGTTGCTGTTTTAATTCTTCTTTCTCCTTCCGTTGTAGCCGTTCTTTTCGTTCGTTCTCTTCCCCTATTTGTTTTAAAAGTCGTTCTTGCGCGCGTTCGTTCTCTTCGCGTAATGCCCGCGAGTGAGCCTCGTAGAACTCATTCATTTTCGTTGCATCCGGGGGTCCTGCACGCGTTGACGGAGCTGTCGATCGTCCTCCCGTCGGTCTCTCCGTGGGCTTGCCGTCGTTGTAGTCTAGCTCTTCTTCCTCGTCGTCAACTTCTGTGTCGTGCTCTTCTTCATCGTCGTCATTATCATCATCGTCATTCCGCTCGTTCGTCTAATCCTGACGGCTTGGCGGATCTTCATATCGTAGCTGCTCGACGGCAGCATCATCGTCTTCCATATCGGCTCTGGCTCGTTCTAGTCGGCCGAGATCAGAGCGGGTCCAAAATAATTGAGTCATCGTCGTTCTCGTGCTCCTTCGACTCTGGAACTTCTAATCGTCCACGACACGCGTAATATCGTCGTTGCGTGCGTCTTCCACCGACAAATCTATCAGTCCGGTGGGTGGCAGAACTCGTCTCTGCCCGGCAATCAATGCCTTATCCGTGAGTTGCTCCGTGAGTTGCGATCTCACTCCGCTCGCCTGCGGCAGCGGTACCCGGGTTGCGCGTCGGCTAGCACCGAATCGCGCGTCGTCACTTCCGACGACTAACGTATCCGGCCGGGGAACTTTCCCACGGCAGTGGTCCTTCTGGAATTCCTTGTCGGCGCGCTTGATCAGGGCGCGCACTGCTAGTCCGGACCGTGTAGAGAATGCAAGATGAACTAGTTCGCTGCGACCGATATAGTCGCTCGAATCTCATATCCTCCACCACCTGTGGCGTAAGGAGAATTTTAGGGGCTACCTGGCGTGCCTTCGAATCCTGGCTCGCCGCTCGCGTCCGTGCCCTTGGTGGAGTCACTGGACGAGGACGGCCGTTCTCCCGCCACACGACCACAAACAACTTCCGTGCCTGGTCCTCACAACTTGAGGATCGGCTGTTGCTTTATGATCAAGGTATATCGAAACCAGTGACTCCACCAAGGGCACGGACGCGAGCGGCGAGCCAGGATTCGAAGGCACGCCAGGTAGCCCCTAAAATTCTCCTTACGCCACAGGACATTTTAGGTTTGAATTGAAGCGAAACGACGCTCGCGGGACAGTGTGCCGCACATCCCGAACAGGCTGCCGCCATGCCTGGTTCTGCGGCCGGGCCAAGTTCGTGCGAACGCTTGTTGTCAACGACCGTCATTGGCATCCGCGGCACAGTTTTCAAATTGAGAAGAATGAATCTCCGCCGGCAACTGACCGCGTTCGTAGTCAGTCACTCAAAAGCGGCGTCGGTGCCTTCTGCCCGTGGGAAAATAGAAGAAGAACAAATCTCGTCTTTAAATCGAGCACAAGGGAAGTGAGTCTGGTGAACAGATAAACGGGAAGTCGACTCGTTCCATAAGAAAAGCTATGTTTGCAGGTGCAAGATGACGAAGCATCATCGAAGTAGCCACCGCATAAGTTTGTCGCGCCGACGTCAAAGGTGGGCGTCTGGTCGAAAAATGATGAAGCTACTTGGAAGAAAAGAACCCCCGCGCAGGAGAACAGAACGTTGCCTTAATATTGCGCCAAGAATGAGGGAATCAACCCGCGTGGCGCGTGCTGTGGAGGACTTTTGTTGCATGCCTACAATAGATAGATGCCCACGCAAGCAGAAGCAAAAGATGGTCGACATCCTCAGGCTCGTGTGCGAGCGAGAAGGCGCGCAAGCTGCGTGAGCCAAGTCGCGCAAATCCCATCAAAAAGACGACGCCGCTGGCAGAGCTCTGCGATGTTTATCGGCAAGGATGCTGGAAGATTCGACGAAAGTGAAGATTTGCGGCGTTCGGTGGATCATACAAGCGAAAATAAGCCGCGGCGGATCGTGCGCCGCACTCTCATTCCGAATACCGCCAGCAGTAACAGACGCGCGCTGCAAGAATCGTCGCGAGCACGGCGCCTTTAATAATGTCGAGAGGAGCAGCTTCTACTGATATCAATCTAACACTTGAGGGAGAAGTTCGCGAAGTAACCAAAGAACCGCAGCTTTCGCGACAAAGATGCCCATGATCTCAGCGCGATACGCGAAGAGATCCAAGCCCATCCAAGGAGAAGAGGAAGGGTGACAGGGTCGTCGATGGCACAACGCAATGGACCACAGTAGCAAAGTCCATCACAGACACCATTCGCAGAACAAAGCTTGGCCCACGCAGGAAACCAGCGGGCGAGAGTCGCTTGGTAGGTAGGTGCCCGAGCCGGGGTGAAACTTTTTTCACGCGGAGCCAGTGTATACCGACTCGAGAGACCATCGAGTGGCGTAGCAGCTGGGAAAAACAACACGCTGGGGGTTCCCAGTCCGTGTCCAAGCAAGCACAACAAGACGCGGAGGATTATTGGGTGGGTGGGTGCCTTCTTGAAGAATGATGTGTACACAACCCCCAAATTATTACCCCAAAACTTTAATTTCTACGTTCCGTGTCGCACATATTTATTTATTTATTTATTTATTCATAAATTTTTTTTTTTTTGTGGTGTGGCAAAACTTTTCGAGCGTTAAAAACCGACGGTCGAATAAAAAAACGTCGCAGGTTTCACGAACACGAGCTTCTTGCAATCACATATCGGCTCGAGAACAGAGTCCGTTCAAGGAAGGGACCGCCCCCAGCCCGCGCGCAGTCGAGGTCCCAAGGGAGGGGGGGGGGACCCAAGTGCGGTGGTCGGTCTCAGGGGGGGTTTATGTTATGTTATGTTATGTTATGTTATGGTCGGGAGTGTGTGACGATAGTCTGATGACAACTAGCCCTTGATGGGGTCGAGGAGGGCGCCCGCGGCGATGAAGCCGATGAAGACGAGGGCCGAGACGCCGACAATAATTTTGGTTTGGAGTTGTTGGCCCGAGGACTCGACGGAGACGCCGACCTGACAGGTGATGGCGCGGGAGCCGTCGGTCTGCTGGGCAACGACGCGGTAGATGAACTCGCCCTCCTCGGTGTCGACGTCGACGTAAGAGTAGGCGCCGCCGAGAGCGCCCTTAGACTTGAGGGGTTTCCAGGTTTTGTAGGTGGCGCACTCGCGCCACTCGCTCGCGCCAACCCTCTTTTTTTCGACGATGAATCCCAGATTGGAGTCCTCGTCGTCGGTGCCCCAGACGAGCTCGACCTCCTCGTCCCTGACCTTGGCCTTCAAGCCCATGCCCGAGAGCTCCGAGGTGGCCGCCTCGAGGATGTTGACGACGCCTTGCGAGTCCATGAGTTGCTTCTTTTCCTTGCGCTTCTTCTCGGCGCGCAAGGCGCGCGCGACGGTGATGGCGTCCTCGTCGACTTGCCGAACCATCCACGGGGCGTAAGCGACACCCTTTTCGTTGAACATGTTGCTCCGCTTCTTCTTGGCGATCTTCTCGGCGTCTCGCATGATCTGGGCCTCCTCGTCGGCATCGAGCTCGGTGCTGCTGCGCCGCACGAGTCGTCGCACCGACGAGGTCGGGGGCTGCCAGGCGACCGACACCACACACAGAACGAAGGCCCACATCATCATTCCGTCAGTACGTCAGGAGAGCTCGACGTCCGTTAGAAGAAGGGGGGGGTGTTTTAATACGTCTTCCTCCTCCTCTTCTTCGGTCGCGGCCGTGATGTAGAGACCCCCGAGGACAAACGAGGCCGCGAGGAGCTCCTTGGGCCGCGGGGGCGGTGTGGCGCGGCCAGCGGCGTTGAGGGCCAAGGCGAGCGTCGCGGCGGCGACCGGCTGGAGGGCCGAGTAGGCCGAGACGACCGAGGCGCGGGCGTGCTTGGCCGCCCAGGTGAGGAGCGCGTAGGAAGCAACCGATTGGAAAAGAATCCAGTAGGCGAGGGCGGGGATTGCCGTTTTTGGGACGGCCCAGTATGTCCCCTCGGCGCAGTCCGAGCACGCGAATCGCGGCGCGAGCGAGGTCGCGACCGCCGCCGTCACAAAGGTGATGGGCGTCGCGCAGCAATAGGCCAAAGCCGCGACCAGGAGGGGGGGTGTTTTGCGGACGACGGCTTTCGAAAGAACGACGTAACAGCTCGTCGCGAGGCAATTAAGGGGAAAAAGAATAAGTGACCGACGAGTTCGTTCCGGTTTTTTCGTTTTTCCCGGTCTCTCAAAGCGACCATCGCCGCGCACCCCCCAAAGGCGCACGCGATGCCCGCGACGCGGCGTCCCGAGACTTTTTCGCGGCCGAGGATGACCGAGAGCGCGAGCGTCAGGACCGGCTGGCTCGGCTGCCAGAGGCTTCCGGCAACCCCGTTCGAGAACTTTATTCCGAGGATGTAGGCCGCCTGGTTGCCGAAGATGCAGACCCCCAGCACAATAACCGCGCCCCACGGAACGCGGCGGCGGCGGCGGCGGCGGCAGGAATTACCTCTACTCCTCTCCGCCCAGAGGGCGGCGGCGAGGAGGAGCGGGCCGGCGCAGGCTTCGCGGATCGCGGCGAAGACGAGGGGATTGAAGGCGGGGAGGCCCAGGGAGGCGATGACGCTCCCGACGCCGAAGATGAGCTGCACGAGGACGAGGGCGCCGTGGACTACTACTGGTCGGCGGCCCGTCATCATAATAACTAACTAACTCTCGGTCCAAGTTTTTTTTTTTTCCCCCTCGATTTCGAAACCCTCTTGTTTGGTTGTACCGCCGCCGCCTTGTTGTCGCCGCCGCAAGTATAGAGTATATATAGCATGGCCGCCGTAGAGACGACGACGATCGAAGCTGCTGGTGCCGCACCGGCGGTGAGCCACCACCACCAGCAGCCGCCGATCGTGTGCCCCGGGCACGTGCGGCCTCTGGCGGAAGTCCACTTCTCGGGGGAAACCCCGGACGGGGTGTTTTTGATATCAGCATGCCTCGACGGATCACCGATGCTCCGCGACGGTGCGACGGGGGACTGGATCGGGACCTTCGCCGGGCACAAGGGGGCCGTATGGTCGGCCAAGGTCGACGCCGAGGCCCGGCTCGCAGCGACGGGTTCGGGGGACTTCTCGGCAAAGCTATGGGACGCGGTCACGGGAAAGTGCGTCGCGACGCTGTCTCACGGTCACGTCGTAAAATCTGTGGACATAAGCGGAAATCGCGCGACCCTCGCGACCGCGGGCCACGAGGGCGTCGTGCGGCTCTTCGACGTCGCGACGGCCTCGGACGTTCCGGTGCGCGAGCTCGCGGTCGGCGCGCAGCTCGCCAAGTGCTGCTGGGCCGACTCTGATTTGGTAGTCGCGGGCGCGAGCGACGGTTCGATCCGCGTCTGGGACACCCGCGGTCCCGCGTGCGTGGTGGACTTTGCGTTGGAGGGTGGCCCCATCATGGACATCGAGCTCAAGACGGCCGGCGGCCGCCCGACGATGACGGCTTGCTGCGGCGACGTCGTCGCCGTGTACGACGCGAAGACCTGGACGCCGCGGACCCGAGTCGCTGCCCCCGTTCATTTTCGGGAAGAGGGCGGGGCCTCCCTCGCTCCCTCGGGGGACCGCCTCGTCCTCGGGGGCGGCCGCCACGGCGGTTCCCGCCAGGGCGCTCTCGGCGTCGAGAAGGGCGCTACGCGCGTCGGCGACGTCGGCTCGGACCTCACCGTGTTCGCGGTCGACCTCGAGGGCAACGTGGTCCACGAACGCAAGGGCCACTGCGGCCCCGTCCGCTGCGTCCGCTTCCATCCCTCGGGCGCTACGGTCGCAACGGGATCGGAAGATGGCACCATTCGCATCTGGCCAATCAAGAATGCCACAGCAGATTAGTAATAGTCCCGTGTTCGGACGATCCGTATCGCGACCCCGGTCGATCCAGGATCACTTACCCGCGGCGCCGCCCGGAGGGACTCGAAGCGACCTCGCCGTCCTTTTCTGTGACATCGCACTCTCCTACGAGCCGCTTCCGTGATCACCTGACCTGACAGAGAGAAAGAGAGAGAGAGAGAGAGAGAGAGAGAGAGACGCCGCGCGGAGACTTTTTTTCTGCGTCGACCGTTGTTGTTGCTTTAGAGGGTTGGTTTTTCAAAAAGCCGCGACGCCTTCTTCCTGCCTTCCTCCCTCCCTCGGAGACGAGAGACGAGAGACGAGAGACGAGAGACGAGACGAGAGACGAGAGACGAGACTCTAAAAAAAACGCCGCCCCTCCTCCGACGACGACCTCGTGGTCTGCTGCTGCTGCTGCTGCTGCTGCTCGAACAGAACAGAACAAATTCATCTGTACCCCTCCCTCCTCTGGCGTATTTTTTCTTCGCGCACCGCTTCTCCTTTCACCACCACCACCACCACCACCACCACCACCACCTTGCTCTCGTCGTGTTCCATACGACGCCGTCGTTGTTGTTGTTAAGGAGACTCTTCTTTCGTTGTTGTTACGAGGGCGAGCGCGTGCTTCCAGCCGACGGAGACGTCGAGGAAGCGGGCGCCGACGATCGGGGGGTGGAGCTCGGTGGCTACGCACCCCTCCGGCTCGAGGCTCGGACCGAAGACGGGGGTCGTCGGGGACTGCGGGTCGAAGAGGGCCACGGAGTCGATGCCGCTGCCTGCGGGAGTCACTCGGCGTCGTCGTCGTTATCAAAGAGTAAAGGCGCACGGAGAGCCAAGGTCGTCGACGACGGGAGACCGGCGAGGGGTCTGGGCGCGGACACCATGTGCCGCGTGCGCCTCTCGAGGCCGAGAACCCAGACGGTCGAGTCGGCGTCGACGAGAACTGTATGAAAGGCCGAGCACGCGACCGCGGTCGCCGGGGCGCGCGGAGCGCGGCCGCGATACGACGCGCTCGTCTGCAGCGGAAGTCCGCGCGGCGAGAGAGCGTCCCCGAAAAGAAGCGGCTCCCTATTCGTCACTTGGGTGCCCCGGAGCTTTCCCCATACAAAAACCTCGCCGGCCTCCGTGAGCGCGGCGGAATGCGAGAGCCCGCATGCCACCGAAACGACGCCCGCGAGCTCCGGGACCCGCTCCGGAGCGAGAGCCGGGTCGCGACTCCCGAGACCCAGTTGGCCATTCTCGTTCTTGCCCCACGCCCAGACCCTGCCGTCAATCCCGACGGCAAGGCCGTGGCGGAACCCGAGGGCTACGCCCTTCACCGGACTTTCGACGCGCACGGCAGATAGCGATTCCACGACGGTCGACCGTTTTCCGACGCCGCACTGACCAAAGTCGTTACTCCCCGCGACCAAGAGATCGCCCGCGGCGCCAAGGACGACCGTCACGCCAGCGCCGCAGACGACACTCTGAGCGGGAACCTCATCGAGAAGCCGAGGGGCCAGACTCAAGGTCCTCGCGACGTCGAAAAAGAAGCTAGCCGCGTTCACCGCTCCCGACACCAACGGCGACACGGCGTGAGCGCGCGCCTACCATCATCATCATCATCATCACCAAACTGGCCTTACCAGCTGGAGCGCCGACGATGGAGGATCGAGCCTGCGCGCTAGGTTCGCGTTTGGGACGAGAAGGCTCGGCGCACGGACGACCCCAAATGTGCACTTTGTCGTCTATGATGCTCGCAGAGTGCGCCCATCCGGCTGAGACGCTCCTCGCTCCGACCGCCACTTCCTCCAGCAACTCCCGTTCGGCCCAGTCTCCGTGACCCAAGCACCCGAGGTACCCGACACCCCGAGACCAAACGCCGCCAGTCGTCGACAAGAAACGACCCGTTGACATCATTTGATTTGTTGTTGTTGTTTGTTGTACCTCACTCTGAGTTCAATTCTCTTTATTTGATCCAAAACGTTTTAGTTGACGCATTAATTTGCTTACTTAGAACCAAATAGTTCACTCTTCCAGAAGAAAAAAAAAAATTGGTTCTAACTTTCTTTTTTTTCAACTTATTATTACAAGCCTAAAAAGTCATCGTGGGTCCCGAAGCTCCCAGGCATCATCAGTCTTGGCACCTGTTCGCAGTGGGACTGGGTATGGCGGCCAAGGGAAGCAGAAGGAAGTTCACGACGAAGTTGGTTGTCAGTAAAATCGCGGTCTTCGCGTCGCATAGCGACAGGCCATCACTCTCAACCGACGCTCCTCCACAAGGCGGTCTGCAGGGGAAAAAAGCGGGCACGAGAACCTTGAGTCTCGACGGCAGGCATTGGCGGCGGCAGGGGCAGCCGCCTGTAATGCCGACGACAGAGGTCGTTGACATCACGATGCGCCGGTACGTACTTGTGAGCTCGTTTTAGTCGGGAGCGCAGCCGTTGCGATGGTCTTAAGATGTGGTTCAACTCTGCCCAGCTGCGGACAGACATGCGAAGCTCCATGCCGTAGCGGAATTCACCGTCATGTTGTTGTCGCCCGCCGTTCTTGGTCGCCAACCAACCTGTTGTCTGTGGGCAGACGCCAGTGGACGGGGTCGGACGGGTAGCGCACGTCCCAGTAGTTCGAAGCAGGGCGTCCTTGCGTGGGGCTTGGGGATCTCGTTCTCGAAGTAGCATGTCTGAGGCTCGGCGTAGTCGCGCAATTGGGATCGGGTGCCGTGGGAACGGATTTGCCGCAGGGGTAGCGGACCTGCCGAAGTCAATGAGTAATCATCGGATCCAATCGTCGTCTACCGTCGCTTCCTAGCAGGATTGACTGACGGCATTGCAGACAGCAGCCAAGTAGCACGCGATTTTAGCCATCGCGGGCATCCCGCGGCCTAGTGAGCTGTGAGGTTGTGGACAATTCAATAACAGTCGACTTACGGATCAAATAGCCGTCGGCTGGTCCTGCAAAACGGTTTTACCCGAACAACATATTGCCTGGAGACGCACGTTCGCTGGCAGGTAGAAGTTTACGCCAATCTCGCTGGTGATGCAATGGTCGCCCTCCATTCGTGGGAGTCGGCAGTGGAGCCGTCGTCATATTCGACGACGACATACAAACCTGGCGGTGCTCGACCTTCGCAGTACCAGCGACATTATTTGTCGCGTTGGGACTTGTACTCTCTGGCGTGGACATGACTCGGACGGAGTCCGCGCAGCTCGTTGATCAGTTCGTCGATCAAACGACGCAGTCTGGCTTGGGCAGAGTGCTTGGCAGACGCGGTCGTGGGAAAGCAAGAAGAAGCAGCGCTGGCCTCTTGAGATTCCGGATGACACTACTCGTCTCCAACAGCGCGGGGCAGCGAAAAAAACGGGCTGGTGACCATCTTCGCGGAGTCGTCCAGCGTCCCGCTTCTTCCGACGGCGCAAGCTGGACGCGGGAGGGTCTGCAGTCGGGCGTTTGCCTGCGTGTGTGCGCGCCTTGTTGTTTGAAGCGCCATCGTCGACCAAGTCGGTATCGCCGGTATTAAGAGTCGAAATCTCCGAGAGTTGGACGGAGTTGGCGGCGAGCTCGGCATGTCCTTCATCCCATGATCCAGTTGATCCTGCGCCAGCGCCGCTGCTGCTTCCTCATCCGCTTCCTCCACCTCCTCTTCATCCTCGTCCTCCGCGCCCGTGGAAAAAGTGGTCCAGACCGAGCTCTGCACCCGAGTCTTTCTACCGCGATAAGACACCGCAAGTCCGCTGATTATGCCCTTCCGTGCCTTCTGCGTTATTCGTTTCATCTTCTTGGAGTCCTGGCCTCGTCCACGCTTGGTCTTGACCATCTGCGCTCGAGCAGGGTCCTCGGAACGCTTATTGCTTCTTAGGCCGTCACGATTGCCTCGGCTTGATGCGGAGTGGCAGGACAGAACCACCCGCCACTTTCGATTCGATCCTGATATACGGCTTCGACGTCATCTTTGTCCAGAATTCGAAGGGGCTCGATTTAGCCATGTGATACTTGGCGTCACACTTCGCAGGCCGGCCGCCTACGACAATCTTGTGACACAACGCGCAGCCGCGTCGGGCGCCACTTTGCGGGTAGTCAGCGAAGACGAAGGTCATTTCAATGTCAAATGGCCCCTGGCCGACAATGCTCGCGAGGAATTCACTCGGTCATCATCGCCTCCCGAAACTTCGTTGACGAAACTCTGACTATGCACGTCGGGAATCTGTGAACTCAGCTGCGCTTGCGGCCGCTTCTCGACTACGGGACTGCCGTGTAGGTGAATGATCGTCGCCCAGGAAGCGCATGTTGAGGATCCCGCCAGCCTCTATCCGAGGTAGTGCACCAACGACTATCATGGTTTGCAGCACGAAGGCGTAGAGTCATAAACATATTTTGATAACTTGTTCGGTCAATAATATTCTGCGTTGGAATTCACTGGGCTCACTTCACTAGGTTCACTGAATTTCGTTCACTTCACTTCACTTCACAGAAAATTTCCGTCCGAAATCCAATGTTCACTTCACGTTCATTCACTTTGGCTCACGACCCCGTCTGATGAGCGAAGTCGAGCCGCGCTACCTGGAGGTGGAGGATAATGTCGATGATGAGGAGGAATACGCGGAACAGAAGGAGGAGCTCAAGAACGAGCCCACTGCGACGTCGATGTTGTGACATGGAACACACCCGGCAAAAGTGGACGATCAACCAGGTCCAAGGTGTGGGACTGTGTGCGTCGACTGAATAAAAATCATCCTGACCGCGTTGACCAGTAGGAAGGCGACGCATGTGTGTATCCGGTACAGGGAGCGCCTGAAGGTGACGAGAGACTTCAAGAAAGGCACATGGCAGACGACCAAGCCTCTTGCCCACTTCAAGGCTGCGCATATCCGGAGGATGAGCTAGGACGTCAACAGCTCACCAAGAAACAGAAGACAGACCAAGAAAAGGAGGGCGTTATGACGGCCGTGGGCGTTGTGGCAGCCTCGAAGGGTAAATCGGATATTACGAGATACTTCATGGCCATGCCCAGCCAGGCAAAGCACTCTTCCCTGATGGCGTTCTCGGCTCGGCACTACGCGTACACGTCGCAGCGGATTTCCAAGCGCACCTTTGACGACGAAGATCATCGCAACCTAATTGAGGTGTATTACCGTGGCGGTGGCGGGAAAGGCAAGTGCCCGTTCGTGACTCGAAAGGCGCTGTTTGAATGGGTGGACGCTGAATATCGTTGCTTTGTTCAAATCTTGAAGCACGTCGTTACGGAGTGTTAATTATGAAGCGGCTTTCGGCAATCCATTCGCCCAGGTGGTGCATGACGGCGGGACACTCAAGGATAAGTTCAAGCGACAGGCCATTGGCCTATCCTTCATCTGGCCCGATTGGAGTGGCGTTGAGACGGTGTGCGTGGGCCTCGTTCCAGCTGACGACGGAACCGATTCCGGCAGGGCTTCTCTGCTCCGTTCTGTGGTCGCGGAGCGTGCGGGAATCGATATCGATTTGGCGGCCGCAACCATTGTTCAAGACCGGGCTGCAATTGGCGTCGCCGAAGAATTTTTTTTTGAGGTCGAAGCGTGTGACATACATAATATCTCAAAGATCTCGGCAGCGGCATGTGGCGACTTGACACGATCCAGAGGCAAGCAGGTGATTAATCCATTCCGAGCAGGCCAGGAGCTGCTGAACAGTGCCCACGATGGAGCCAAGTACTTTTCTTACGGCACACACATTTGAAGGATCTGCATGCGCTTTTGCCATTACAGCCGGGGAAATCGCCGAAGCTCAAGCTCGACCTCAATAAGACGAGGTTCCGGGCGCGATGCCAACTTATTCGTTCCTTGCTGCGTATGCACCACGTGCTCAACTGTATACGGCGACCAACATTGGACTACCCTGGACAACCAGTGATGAGCAATGGGTGGGGTTGGCCGAATTCGAGGCGATTTTTGCAGTAATTATGAGGCTGTTGTTTTCGTGCAACATGAACACTAATACCTGGGGGCGTGCGCCGCATTGATCAAGCACAGCATGATCGAGTCTCTGCGAGCTGGGACGCTAGAAGTCATTAATCTCCCGAACATAAGTGCAAAATCCATGCCACGTAAGACTATCGATGTTGACGACCTCGGCGAGACCGGCAAAATCTGTCTTGAACGGGCTATTCTCGAATGTGAGCGTCGGTTTTGCGAGCATAATGAAGAAAACTACGTGCGTCACTTCGACTACGAATTCAACGATCGCGAGCTGATTGCCTTCCTTCTTGACTTTCGGACTATCAACTGCCGGCACCTGTCGTCTAATCAGAGAGCTCAGCCCAGGAAGTTGCTCAAGGAAGAATATGTGATTTACGCACGGACTGCATTCCACCACGAAAAGGCAAAGACTTCCTCCGAGTCTGCGCCGCCCTCCGAACGCCTGCCCGCAGCCTCTTGGCGGCACTCGACGCACCCGACGCTTGGGACGACATTAGTGGCGATGTGCCTTCTTTTGCTATGCCTGAGAACCAGATACCCGATTTCAATGTGGAGTTTTGAACAGGCCTTCACTCTATGGATCAGGCTCTCGAGATCGCTCAACTGGAAAGAGCATTATCCTGAACTTGAGAAGAAGGATGAAGTCGGCTTCACAGATCTGGCTGTGCTCGACGTTGGAAAGCTGTATCGACCGCGCACCAAGAAGCAGTATGGGTTCCTTCCGGACATGGCGAGAGCCTCTAAGGGTTCAATTGGTACACATGGCGCGCAGAGCTACTGTGAGCGCTACCTGAGCATTGGAAATCTTGTCCTGACCGAGGGAAACACGTTTCTCGGCGCGGACGAGACGGACAAAGTTGCCCTACTACGCACGAACAAGACTTTCATTGCGGCGGCCCGGATTAAGTACAGGGGCGTTAAAAAAAAAAAAAAAAGTGGCGTTCACTTCACAAAGGTTCACGATGGCCACGTAGGTGACGTGTTCACTTCAAATCACTTCACCAATACTGCCTGACTGGTGAAGTGGTTCACGTTCACTTGCTGAAGTGAATTCCCAACGCTGATAATATTACAATCTCTGTTAGATGTTCGTACTACGACTTGTTTCATAGAAATGTAATGTTGTCTGCTTCAATACAGCTTACTTTGATACGACGAACAGCGACCTCGGCAAGTATGTCAGCCGAGCATTAAAAATTTTACGTTCACGTTGTTTCGCGACTCGGCCAAGTCGGTCGTCGTCTTGCCAATCAGGCTCTTTCCCGCGTTTAGAGCGCTGGAGGTGATCTTGGCTTGGTGCTTCGAGACGATGTCATTGGCGGATTTCAGGATTTGTGCGAGCTGTAGAAGCGGACTGAGTAGTAACCTAGTTGGCACTTACCCATTCCTTTGTGGTGACATCTGGCCAAGACCCCGATTCAGCTCGGGCATGGTCGTAGCCGGACATGGTCGTAGCCGTCGCCCACTCGCGGTATTTCTCGCCGTCACCCTCCCTGTCTGACATGGAGCAGTTTTCCCCGCCGTTGTTGCCTGCAAAAGCGCAATGTGCCGTGAAGCACTCCAGGGTAGAAGAGTAAACACAAGGGTAAAGAGCAGTGCGCGCGGAACGGGTGCAGATCAGAATGGCAGATCAGGGCGTCGAACGTCATGCCAATGGGGAGCGGGGTGAGTGAGGACAAGACAAGAAGACGTAGACGCAGGCCGTTCGAAGGAGACGGCAGAGCGCGAGCCTAATAACCGAGACTAGAAACAGTCCTAGTGCCGCCAAGAACCTGGCAGCACTCTAGGGTTTAAGAGTAAACTCTAAGGTTAGCGAACGTGCGATGATCAAAGCAGCGTAGATTAGCGGGGGTAGCTGAAAGGAGAGTGGGTGGGGCGCGTGGGTGTATGGGGCACTCTCGGGTTTAAGAGTAAACTCAAAGATAAGAGGGCGGAGCGCGCGCTGATCAAAGCAGCTTAGAATGGCGGGGGTGAGAGCGTCAAGCTGACAGGAGAGTGAGGAAGGACGCTGACACACGCCGATTATAGGGGACGGCCAGGCGCTAGGAGAGTGGGGTTAGTGCACGATGGCGTGGCACATGGTGGCGTCCAAAGGGCATGCGAAGAACACGACACGCTCGCCGTATCCAGCATGAAACCGCGAGTCCATCGAATTGGCCCGCGCGACGTACGGACATCTCCTGCGCGGGCGCCTCGAGAAAACGTCGGAGATCGCCTCGGAGGCAAACGAAGCGCCACCTGAAGATCTCTATAGAGCAAGCGCGGGCGGCCTCGCGATATTCGTACATAACGTTCATGCCCGTGCTGTGCAGCTTTCGGGGCGGTACGGTTCCACCGTTCCGTGCGGATGTGCCCCGTGTGGCACGGCACGAAAAACGGCGTGCAGATTTTTGTACTGCACGTCCCAATCCTACCGTTCAGTTTGAGTCACGTACACTCAGTTTGGTACCATGTGGATCAAAATGAGCCATCGACTTTGCTTTAATTAAAAAATATAAACAAGCTCTAGTTAAACCACGGACGAGCTGGATCCTA